>JADCRB010000013.1:0-61456 GCA_021464245.1 Carallia brachiata
TTTTGAATTTTGAGATTTTTTTCAGGTTTTTTTTTAATACGATAGTGAGATTTTGGAATTTTTTTCTGATTTTTTTAGATGATAATACCCACATAAAGGTATTTTACAAGTATTTGGACATTATAAATTGTTTTTCCCATTTTTTTAATACTTTTTTCTTATTTTTTTGAATTTTTTAATGTGGTCAAATATTATTTTTAACAGTCAAACCTTGTCCCATCCATTGTAGGACTCAATTAATATAAATATGTTAACATTTAGGACTTAAATAAAATGTACGTAATATTTAGGACTGAGTTAAAAAAACATCAAACGTATAAAATTATCTTTTCACTTGTTCCTATAAAATTACTGTATAAGTTTATAAATGAGGTTTAAGCATGATGACTCCTATTAACTCACCATATTCCTTGAATTGATTACAAGCCAATGGCATGAGATGCTCACGGTTTGGTTAATGGGATCATGAGCTAAACTCAAAATAATTATAGGTCTGTGATTTTGTTAACTGATGAGACCTTCTATTAAAGGAAAAATAGTTTCACAGCACCTTACCCTTATTTTTACAAAGAAATTGTTTCGGTAACCCAAACGTATGACATATAGATCACAATAGACCAATCGTAGGACAACCCAAACCAATCTTACCGTTATACTAATGCTTGCAAGCATTCGAATTCTCAGGACTTCCACACTGGGAGGATAAGGGTCAAAAAGACTATTTTTGTTTCTGATTGATGGCTTTATTTCTTTACAAATAATTCTCTATTATAACAAAAGCTTCACAAAAGTCACTTTTCAATGCCACCAATTATGGGGGGCGTATTTGAGTTTTTAGTAGTACCATGAGAGTTAACCGGCGCTCTTCCTGCAGTCTCCATGTTCATGAATTCTATCTTTTTCAAGAACGATAGAATGGAGATGTCAACACAAACTCCTTTAGGAAAACGGACTGGCGTCCATCAATCACAGCAACCACAATGGACTATGACAGCATTGCAACAAGTGAAAAAAGGTATCAGAATCAGACATTAGTTAATTGCTTATGTTGCTGAAATCGATTGGACAGAAGTATAGATCAACACATAACAGATGTCCTTGACACATATATTCTGGTTCATACACTTTCACCTTTCTCAAGAAGCATAAGTTGATAAAGCATTACAGTAGCAATCCCACGGCAGCCTTTGTTGATAAAAAACTCAAACCAGGAAAATGAAAAAAAAAAAAAAAAAAGAATGCAACTTAAGTTGCTAGAACTCAGTCTACAGACTTCACTGATTTTAAAAAAATTCTCTAAATCCTTAGCCACGCGTCTCTAACAAGAGAGCATGCCCCTTGTTTGCTATAAGCAAGTTTTACAGCAACAAACTCCGCTGATAACGTGAGTTGAAACTGTTACTTTACTAACCGCATTAAATACCTGACTATGAAACTCAAAAATGTTACAATGGAACCAAAAACCAACAAAGTTGTTGCACTTGATCCTGTCACTTAAATAAACATGCTGGAAACTGATCTACATTGCTGGAACCTTGACAAGATAGACAGTAAGAACTTCATGGCTTTCATTGACCATGCTTCAACATGGTCATCATGGCACAAGCATCAACCTTCAAGGGAACAAGGCAACAGGGAGATTAAAAGATCCATTATCGATCCTGCAAGCTTTGAGAAGTTTCACAACTACAACACCCATCTGATGCCAGACACTTGTGCCAGAACTTCCCATATACAAGACATTTAACATCCAGCTGTGATTTGTAGTTCAAGTGAACCATACTTCATGTCAGCGTGCCCAATTGTCCGATTAATTCATATAGGAAAAAACTCAAGATCAATCCATCAAAAATCATATATATTATAAAGATATGAAGATTAAAAGAAATGGGGCTAGGATAATAAATACCTGCAGTCTTTGCATTCTAGTCTAATCACACACATTAATTGGAACGAAAATGTCATCCCAAGAACGCTGCTGGGTGCTTCTCCACTCCAGTGCTTCCCACCAGCTCCTCTCACCCTCGATCTTCTTCAGACTAGTATGATAACCTTTGTTGATTGGGAGTCGGAGAAGATTTGGGCAACAGTAAAAACTCATCCATTCTACTGTTGGCGGCATGCTTATGCCATTGGTGTTGGAGATGCTAGCCAATGCAGGCAAATGCTGAAGTGATATCTTCTTTAGTTTTGGAAGAAAATGGGTGGCTTCATATTCAGAATTATAGCAGCTTACTATGCTTGAGATGATGGGACAATCATCAACAAAAATTTCTTCTAGATTGCTGAAACTAGTGAGCAATTCAGCTGCGAAAATGGTTGTCAGCCGTGGACACGTTCGCAATGTCAATATTCTCAGAGAAGTAAATTCATTGCTAAGAACTCGGCCTTCACATATGCTTCTTAGGTTCTTCATGCGATAAATGCGCAAATACTCCAATGCCGTGAGACTAAACGAACAAGACCCCATTTGATCTCCATTTATAATTGCTTCGATCTCATTGCATTCCCCTATCAAGCACCATTTTAATTGCATCATATTTTCATATCCAAATTCAGATAATGTTGTAATATCTGTATGGCGGTCCAAGAAAAATGCAGTTGCATATCGAAGAACCATCTTAATTTCTTCAGGAATGCCTGCCCCATTTACATACTTCAAGCATTTGTCATATTGCTCCATCTCCAATTCTAGATTGTGCGGGGTTCGAGACATGATGCGCTTGATGTGATGGCCAACAGTGAATATGAAATGGGACAGTGATAAAGACTCTCCTTCTGTGTTGTACCAGTTGAAACAGCTCAAAAGTTCCACGCAGGGGAAGTAGAACTCAAGCGTGTCTAGTGTTGTTAATCCACGAACTTCACAAGCAATAGCTACCACACATGCATTCCACCGCTTATCATTTGGACTCACATCAATATGTAGCTCTTTTAACTTAGTTAGAGCTGAGAAAACACCACCAGGAATCACCTCATTTAATAGCTCTTTTTTATGATTCACAGGATCATCAAACGACAATTTCAAACATGTCAAAGTAGTCAGATGTTGAACTTCTGAAGGCAAATTCGTGATTCTTGTCCCTTCAAGATCAAGTGTCTCAAGATTTCTGAGTTTTCCAATCTCTGGTTGTAATTTCATAAGAAGCTCGCAATGGTTTAGAAAGAGCTTTTTGAGGTTAACAAGCTCAAAAAGGGACTGTGGCAAGGACTTGATTCGGGTTCTGGATATGTTTAGAGTATGAAGAGCAGGCATGTTGTTGAAAAATGACTCAGGGATTTTTCTTAATCTGAAGTTTCTATTGAGGAACAACGCTTTAAGAGTTGGGCAACTCAAATTCTCAGGTAACTCTGAAAATTCATTATCCATCAAGTAAATTTCTGTAGATATCTGCCATTCTTCACATTCAGGTGGTGTAGGCAGTCCCATACACTTAAGTGTAGCCTCAGGCAACATTTTGGAAGGCCCATCAATTTGCGTCAAAGAAGAAAGGATACCACTTTGCATAGGTTCGTGTTGGATGTCAGCAATCTTTGGCTCTGTTCCTAGCGATAATGCCTTGCATTGATGTTGGTCTATCCCACTTCCAATACTTGAAGCGACTTCATTTTCTGCATCTTGAGGTTGCTCTAATTTGCATTTTCTTGTACCTCCTAGTAAGTATATAGCTTAATTAGCAATAGGCTGTCTGGTTAAAGAATATTAAAGAATGGAAAGATCGAAAAGATTGCCAAAATAAAATGTATAATATACAGCATATAATGTAGGTCAAAAGAGCACGAGATGTAAAATGACCGAGAATGAGAGAACTTCCATACAAGGTTTCATATTTACATGAAATTCATGCATTTAAAAATTTTTTGGACCGCAACTTCAACAGGATCATGCGTCATACTAAATTTTACCCATATTTGAATTGTAACAGAAAATGTTAATACCTTTACTAATGCAATTTTATTATCTGACAATAGAACCTTTTAAAGAGATCATGCGTCATACTAAATTTTACCCATGATTTTTGGCAGGCATAGCCTGCATAGATAATCAAAACCATCAGAATGATATCAATTTGCCTGAAAGAAGAGAGTATACCACTTTGCATAGGTTTGTGTTGAATGTCAGCTATCTCTGGTTCTGTTCCCGCAGATGATGCCTTGCTTTGATGTTGGCCTGTCCCACTTCCAATACTTGGAGCTGCCTCATTTTTTGCATCTTGAAGCCCCAGTAATTTGAGTTTTCTTGTACATTCTACACAGTATATGGCTTAATTAGCAATAGGCTGGTTGGTTAAAGAATATTAAAGAATGGGAAGATTGAAAAGATTGCCAAAATAAAATTGATAATATACTGCATATAATTGAGGTCAAAGGAAAGAGCGGTGCAATCTTTTTGCAACAAAAGAAATGTAAAATGACGGAGGAGGAGAGAACTTCCATACAAGGTTTCATATTTACATGAAATTCATGCATTTTAAAATTTTCTGGACCGCTACTACAACAGGAAATAAATGCATCTCGTTTCTTGAAGAATTATATAAACAAAAAAAAAATAAAAAGTCCAACTAAAAAATCTGACCTAAAGCTTCCTATATTCGTTTATGTGTAATGTAACTATCATCCACTTGGAAGGTAAACTCAAATCAACGTATACCCACCCATAATGGAGAAAATTAAGAAAACAAAACTATTGAAATAGAATAGAATTTGCAGAAAGTAACCTTCAGGGCCTGAGATTGGTTCTGGGCCAATATTTGATCTACCCTTCACAGCCTTCTCTGTCTCCACACCAGCTTCATCCATTGTCATTAACCTCCGCAGCTGTGTCCTAAATGGTGGCGGCAGTGGCTGTAGATTTACGATGACTTGTGTTGCATTGCCAATGTCCTCTTCTTCTTCCTCACTATAAAGACTTCTCATTTCAACTGATTTTGGCCGTTTATCAGACTTTACTGGGGCTGCTTGGGCTGGAGGCACAGTGGTGACTTTAGAAATTTTTTTTCCTTTCTTGGAAGGTAGAAGTTTGGAAATGATATGGGTAGATGGTTCTTCGGATTCTTCGAAAAAAATTTGTCTGCCCATCTCTTGCAACATATCATGCACTTCTATCTCATTAGACTCTGAAATAATTATGAGACACTTATCAATAAGAACACTTAGTGCAGATTTTGTGGAGTAGCCATACATGTTTAGAAATTCTATAACAAAATCATTTTTCCGATGGTTCAAAAAATAAGCAATCCAAATGAAGACATCTTTGTGCTCCTCTTCTAAGCCAGCGTAGATAATTCTGAGTAGATCTAGCATTTCCATCGTAGGAGCATTTCTAAATTTCTTTAGAGTTCTTTTCCACTTACTTTTTCTTTTACCAAAGAAGTAGGAACCCAACAATTTGAGGGCCAGAGGAACACCTCTAGCGCAATCAGCAACCACAGCTGACAAGATTCCCATCTCTCTTCTTTGGACATTACGTCTAAAGGCATGCAAACTAAATAATTGAAGAGCATCAGAGTGCGACAATGCCTCCACCTCATATATTGCATCAGCAAATTTTGTAAGCACTTGCCTATCCCTGCTGGTGATGATGATTCTACTTCCTGGGCCATACCAACCACGATCCCCAGCTAAATATTCTAGTTGCTTTCTATCATTGACATCATCAAGAACAAGCAAAACCTTTGTATGCCTGAGAACTTGCCCAATATAATTCATTTTCATTCCCATACTGGAAAAAAGCTTTTCTCTCACCATTTCTAATCCACGAAGTTCCGATTCTTCCCTAACATTTGCAACAAAGCAGCATCTTTCAAACTGGCATTTAAGTCGAGTAAAAAGAACTGTGGCAATAGTTGTCTTTCCTATGCCGCCTATACCCCAAAGTCCTTGGACAAAAACATCTGACGACTCATTGCACAACAATTTTTGGAGGTGCTTAATTTGGGGATCTACTCCCACCAGGCCTTCTAAAGGAACTTGTTGGGGTGCCTAGCTTCTTTCTTGTTCATGATTTCAGTGTTGAAGATTAATGCTGGCTGGATTGCAGAGAAGCTGACAGCAATTTCAGCAGCAATGAACTGAAAGTTTTTTGGTCAATGACGTAGTTGGTTTACTTGTAACTAGTGCAGGTTTAGTCTAGTGCATGTAGCCAATGAAAAAGTGTTTTTGTTATGTGTTAGTTTGTGGTATTAGCTGTCTAAGATGTAAAATCATGCTAGTGGTGTTAGGTAGACAGCTTACTGTCAAGAATGGGTTGTATTACCTTTAAAGCATGGGAAGCATGGCTTCAAGCCATTATTGATGTACTTTATATGTCTCATATCTCCTACATAAAGTAGGATCAGTTTCAATGAAAGGTGGGTGTGTGAAATTAAGAAAAAAAGAAACCTTTGTTGCATTCTCGTATTTTTCTCTGCAGTCCCCTTCTTCTGGTTTTGTACTCTTGTTGGTCTCCATTGAACAACAATGGTATCAGAGCTTTACTGATCTTTCGGGCTCTGTTGTTTGCTAGTGAGAAAGTAAAAAACCAAGAGAGAAACCCACCAAAAGACTATAAATACTTGAGATATATAAATGGCATCTAGTAGTTCATTCCCAACTTCAGCTCCTCCAGTATTTTCTGGGGAAAATTATCCTATTTGGGCTGTCAAAATGAGAACTTATCTCAAGTCTCTAGATCTATGGAAGATCATTGAGAATGGAGATCAAGTTCCTCCTCTTCCTAACAACCCTACCTTGAACCAAATCAGGCAGCATGGTGAGGAACAGGCAAAAGTCTACAGGGCCCTAAGCTGTTTGCATTCTGGTGTGACTGATTCTATTTTTACTAGAATCATGGCATGTGAAAGTGCTCAAGAGGCTTGGGAAAAGCTAAAAGAAGAGTTCCATGGCAGTGAAAAGACAAGAAGTATCCAGGTCTTGAACCTTAGGAGACAGTTTGAGGCTCTTAAGATGAAGGATACAGAATCTGTCAAGGAATTCTCAAATAGGCTTATGAAAATAGTCAATGAAATAAGGTTGCTTGGGAGGACTTGACTGATAAGAGATTGTGGAAAAAGTTGGCTAGTATGCTTCCTGAGAGTATGAGTCCAAAATTTCCTCGTTGGAGGACTCTAAGGACTTAAGCACTTTCACTTTAGCTGATTTGGTGAATGCCCTTCAAGCTTTAGAGCTTAGAAGAGCTATCAGGAAAAGTGATACACTTGAAGCTGCTTTAGTGGCTAGGAGCAAGGACAAAGCTCAATCAGGGTCAAAAAAGAATGAAGACAAAAAACTGGAGAAAAAAGAGGCAAACTAGTGGAGATGGAGAGAAGAAAAAGAGGGTGTATTCTCCTTGCAAACATGCAAAAGACTACTCATGCTGAAAAATATTACTGGTATAGACCAGACATTGAATGCAGAATTTGCAAGAAGCTTGGTCACATGGCAAAAGTGTGCAAGAATAAGGGAAATCAGCAGCAAGGTAGACAGCAAGCTCAGATAACTGAAACACAGCAACAAGATGAGCATTTGTTTGTGGTCACTTGTAATGCAACTGAGGGCAGTACTAATTCTTGGATGATCGACAGTGGCTTGTAACATCATATGACACATGATGCTGGGAAATTCAAAGCTTTGGATCTCACTTACTCTTCTAGAGTCAAAGTTGGCAATGGGGAGTTCATTCAAGTTAAAGGAAGAGGTCCAGTTGAATTGAAACTTCAGCAGGTATTAAAACAATTTCTGATGTGTTATATGTGCCTGCATTAATCAAAGTCTTTTAAGTGTTGGACAACTACTTGAAAGGAATTACACTTTGCTGTTTAAAGATAAAACATGCAAAATATTGAATCCTTCTGGTAGTGAACTTGTTACTGTTGAAATGGTGAACAAGAGCTTTACTGTTGATTGGAATTAGACCTATTCTACTGCATACACTCATGCCATTGATGAATCTAGTCTTTGGCACAAAAGACTTGGACAATTCAGTTATGCTTCACTTAGTCAAATGCATCAAAAGCAGTTAGCTCTTGATGTGCCAGCAATTGATGATAAAAACATCGTTTGTGAAGTTTGTGAATATGGAAAGCAATCAAGGCTGAAATTTCCATCAAATCAAGCATGGAGAGCAACTGAGAAGCTCCAGCTTGTCCACACTGATGTGTGTGGTCCCATGAGCACTCCCTCTCTTAGTGGCAGCAAATACTTCATCTTGTTCATAGATGATATGTCAAGGATGTGCTGGATTTATTTTCTGCAACAAAAAATAGATGTGGCTGATGTTTTCTTCAAGTTCAAATCTTGGATTGAAAATCAGGCTGGAAGTAGCATAAAGATGATTAGATTTGACAATGGTACAGAATATACCTCAGAGAAGTTTAAAAAAATTTGTGAGGATGCAGGGATTCACCATCAATTGACTGTTAGTTATACTAGTGAGAGGAAAAACAGAACGGTAATGGAGATGGGAAGGTGTTTATTGCTTGAAAAGAAGCTTCCAGAGAGTTTTTGGGCAGAGGCTGTAAACACAGCTGTTTATCTGCTCAATAGACTACCCTCCAAGGCACTAGAAGGAAGAAAAACTCCTTATGAAGGCTGGTTTGGAATGAAGCCCTCTTTGCAACATGTAAGGGTATTTGGAAGCATTTGTTATAGCCACATACCTGAAGTAAAGAGAGACAAATTGGACCCTAAAGCTGAAATAGGGATCCTAATAGGCTATAGCTCAAATGCTAAAGCCTATAGAGTCTACAATGTGAAAGCACATAAAGTGTTTGTGAGTAGGAGCTTGAAGATTGATGAACAAGCAGCTTGGGATTGGAACAAGTCTCAATTGACTGATGAGAGACAAAAGTTGAGCAGTCCTCAATCCCCTTCTCAACCTGACTCCAATGTAGATGAAGAAATTGCTGAATTTGATGATGAGCCTGTGAGAGGCACCAGGTCTCTAGCTGAATTATATGAAAGAAGCAATGTAGCCCTACTAGAGCCTACAAGCTATACAGAAGCAGCAAATTCAACATCTTGGATGGAGGCTATGAGATCAGAAATAAGAATGATAGAAAAGAATGACACTTGGATACTCGTTGACAGGCCTAAGCACAAACAGGTGATTGGAGTTAAGTGGATTTTCAAGGCAAAACTTAATGCTGATGGCTCACTTAACAAACATAAAGCTAGGTTGGTAGTGAAGGGTTATGCTCAAGAATTTGGAGTTGATTATTCGGAGACCTTTGCTCCTGTTAGCAGGCTTGATACAATAAGGCTTCTCTTAGCAGTTGCTAAGATGTAAAATCTGCCTTCCTCAATGGTCAATTGGAGGAGGAGATTTATATTGAGCAACCTGATGGTTTCACAAAAAGAGGAGAAGAAGATAAGGTGTATTTGCTTAAGAAGGCATTGTATGGCCTAAAACAAGCCCCTAGAGCTTGGTACAGCAGATTACATGAACACCTTTTGCAACAAGGTTTTAAGAGAAGTGTCAATGAAGCTACACTTTATGTTAAATCTGTTCTTGCTGATTTGATACTTGTAGCTGTGTATGTTGATGATTTGTGTGTCACTGGGAGCAGCAAGTTAATGATTGATGAGTTTAAAGGCAAGATGCAAGAGGTTTTTGAGATGACAGATTTGGGGCTGATGTCCTTTTTTCTGAGAATGCAAGTGCAGCAAACTAATGATGCTATATTTATCTCTCAGCAGAAATATGCCAATGAAGTTCTAAAAAAATTCAAGATGCAGAATAGTAAGCCAGTAGCAACTCCTATGATAAATACAGATAATTTAGGTATTGATTGATGGTCAAATACATAGTCTATCATATAATTTGACAAATCCAATGTGTAAAACTTAAGGTGGATATTAGAAAACAAAGCAACTTTTATGCCTTATATTACAAATAACGAAAGAAAAATAAGACACTAATGGTTAAATTTGAAAAAGTAATGAAAAGAAGTAAACAAGAAAATAATATATTAATGACCTTAAATATAAGAAAAATAGTAACGTAATAAAAATATATGCTAGTAGTCAAATTTGACCGTAACGAACATAATCAATGACAAATTATTGATTTTCTAAATTTCGTAATATTATTTATTTTCTCCATTTATAATAATGATTAATGTCTCCAAGAAAAATAAGATACTACTGGTTAGACTGGAAAAAATAACGGGAAAAAAATAAATAAAAAAATAAGATATTGATAGCCCCAATTATAGGAAAGAAAGTTACAAAATAAAAATCTATACTAATAATCAAATAGCATAGTAAGGAGCATAACAAATTAAATCTCGAAAGAAAAGAGTTTATTTGAATACAAAACTGAAAATAGCTAAATAACTTTTGATTGTTAAAATAAAAATGACATCACCTAAAACAAAATAAAAAATATTTAAGCTGCGTGAAAGACGGTTTAAATTTGAGTAAATATATACTTATAATTTATAATATATATTTACATATTTATCATATAAACAATAGGAGGGGGAATAGGGTCAGGGTCAGTGCCTGTATGGGGAAGAGAACTGTCATCCCCATTCCCCTTCCTGTCTTTGCCAGAAGAAACAGAGATCAGGGATTCCGGTCCCGATCCCTGGTCAAGCTCCTTTGATTCCTTCTTCGTGGGAGTAGGGTGGGGCTGGTCCTTTTGGAGATGAGAATTGTCGCCATCCCTACTCTTTGGATGCTCTATTAGTGCTGGTGCCTGCAGCTGTGAAGAACTCACTGATCTTTCATTATTTGATCCTTCAGTTTTCACCGCCCTATCCATTCCATCTGATTTTCTTCCCAATATTATCAGGATTTCGTTTACAATTTTTTCCACTAGTATCGCTTCGTTCCTGCCAAAAATTACAAGGATAGGCACAATTTTAGTTCAAGAGACTTACAAGTTATAACGATAACAAAAGGGGCTGCTCGAGAATGCGATCGATGCAGATTTGCTTAATCTATGACTAATATCGGGTTTTGGGTGTTGCTGTATTGCTGTCATGAGTATCACAGGTCGCCTAGCCTAACACATGCAATATCAAGTGTACCTCAGCAGTCGATCACAATCAGGCTATCTTACCTGTTTGCATCTTGAAATCAAGAATCAAATTTAATCAATAAGTTGGGAAAAGCTTTCCACTTTGCCAATTATAGAATAACAGACATGTTACTGCAAGTTCAGCCAATAATTTTTGGAAAAGTCCGCCCCCTATATACCAATGAGCCATTAACCGCTTGGACTTCCCAGTTGAATGGGAAATTATCTACAACCAGAAACCCCCCCGAAAAAACAAAATACGGAGAGAAGAAATATTGTAGATGTTAATTACCTTGTCTTTTGCGCTTCTATCCCAGCAATTTTGGCTGCTTTGGTCATGGCACCCTTCCATATAGGCACGCGTCTCGCATTCTTCGGATCCTTCTCATGTTCTGCAAATTTTTCTGCGTAAGGCGTACTCTGCTCCTGCACAACTGATGCAACCACATCATAAAAAACAGGAATAACAGTCTGCCCTCTGTACTCCCAGCTTTCAATGATCTTTACGAGTTCGTCCAGGCACCAAGGGGAAGATGCATAATCTCTGGAAAAAATGGCGACTGCAACTTTCGAATCCTCAATGGCCTCGAGAAGTGCTGGCGAGATTTCTTCTCCCTTCCTCATATTTTCATCAAGGAAAGTCCCTATCTCGGCTCCCTTTAGAGACTTTTCGAGATGGCTGACGAACCCCCATCGAGTGTCTCTTCTGAAGTTCAAGAAAACATCATACTTCCATTGCCTGGCGGCACCAGCAGCAGTGGAAGTAGCGGAAGGGGTGGACATGATGAGAAAATAACTGAAAGTAAAGAGGGAAAGTGTGTAAAAGTGATCTTGCGGCAGAACCCCTTCTCACAGATAGATCCGCTCTGAGTATTAGGTGGGGCTTTGGGGCTTAGACATTGAAAAGCACCCGAAGGAAGCACGGAAGAGCTTTGAATTGGGCTTATTTTCTCCGCAACTTCGTTGCCGTCCTTCCTCAACTACGGCGGCTTACTTCTGTAGATTTTGTCTTATATCCAATACCAATCACGATACGGGGATCCGTCGGCGAGAGGGAGTGGACATTATATTTTTGAAAAAAATATATCTATATATACAAATAGTTACTCTTTACTTTTTTTTTTTTTAATTTTTTTAAGGATCACTAATAAAAGAACACATGAATACTTTTTAATTGATAAATTTATAATAATTAATAAATATAAGTAATTGTAAAAATAAAAATAAAAAAACTACTTATATATATATATATATATATATATATATATATATAAAACTTTTTTTTTCCTTATTATTAGATCCTATTAACGCGCCTACTGTCAAGGAGGCGAGATTGTTTCATATTATTTTATATTGTTATTATTATATAAAATATCCTCATAATTATTCAAAATATAAATTTAAACATTGTTTAACTATCTTAATCATTCACTTTTTCCGTTAAAATAATATTGTCTCGTGAGCTGACGTTGAGCTATTGAACCTCAAGATGAGGATAGACCCAGCTGGCCAGCAAGCACACCACAAGCCGAGCCGAGGTTTTTCTTCTTTGTTTTTTTCTTCCTTCCGAACTGATATGAGAATATACCCACAAAGATTCGAAGTAATGAAATAGAACAAACTAGTGGTCGAAAATTAATTACTTAAACTGATTTTAATAATAAATATATATTTATAAAAGTAATTGAAAAAAATAATATTTATAGGAATCATTTTTATAATTACAAAAATGGTAATTAAATTTTAATTTTTTACTTTTAAAAATTAAATTGAAAATTTAGATTAAATTTAGTTTCAAATTAAAAATTTTAATTAACGTTAAAACTTAACTTATAATTTAAATAAAATTTTTGGGATCATATTATAATATTTGAATTTGTTGGTCTAATTCAGACCAGTCCAACCGATTTGTTTTTTCCTTTTTAATTGGCTCCATAATTGACCATAAACTAGCCATGGACTAGATCGGAAACTTAACTGATCACTAATTGAATCAGTCGAACTGACCGATTTGATCCAATATGATTTTTACAGCAATATGTGGTTGCGTTAGTAGTTGTCCTCTTGTACTCTCGAGTTGTTGGATTTCTAATTTTGCTTAGTTTTATGTGAATGGAATTAATTTGAGAAGGTAAGAGAATTTTAATAAGACCCGATTGAAATAATATATATATATATATTTCTCCAAAGAAAGCCAAAAGGCCCAAAACAAGTTTTAAAATTGAAACTCAGAATCAAAGACTTGTAAAAACAAGTGTCAAAGGCGTCACTAATGGTAAAAGCTCTTGCCAAATTTTGTTGAGCCCCCATAAATTACATACATGCCCCACCATGGGTAGCGCCCCCGAAGCCCACCTATGGCTGGCAGAAACAAATCTTATAGCTTATCAATGGGATTACTTGCAAAGAATACTGTGAAATCCAAAAAGCTAGGAACAAACTCTAATTCATTGTATGGGAAATAATAAATGATGACTAGCTGATTACAATAGAAAGCACATTCAACTTCGTGTTACTCCAAAGCAACGACTTGATGAAATCAAGTGTAAAGTGGCCATACAAAGAAAAAGAAAAGAGAAGTAGGAGTGAAAAAATCCCACATAGAAAATGTGAGGAGGGAGCAAGCAAAATATAAAGCCCAATGACCCATAATTTAATGTCTTAAGGTTTTGAGTAATAAGTGACATCACGGGCCTAGTTTGTTGCTTACTCCCATCCTCCAGAGATTGTTTTCCACTATTGAGCCCGAGCCCGTGCGTTCCACATGCACTAACTTTGCAATAAGTGGTATCAGAGCAGCAAAATCCTACAATGACCTATGCAGAAACGATCATGATGGATGCATCAATCCATACCCACGGAGAATTCCCCCCATGAGGATGATAAAGAAAGGAGCTACACCCCCCCCCCCCCCCCCAAAAGAAGGCCCAAAGAGAAAGCCCAAGTGGAGGGGTAGCCCATTGAGCCTAGACTCCCAATAAAAGGCCGAAAAAGAGAGCCTAAGGAGAGGAGTCCAAGCATAAGAAGGAACAAGTAGTTACTCAATTCGAAGGACAAGGCGGCCATGGTGGCGAGGCAATCCAAGAGCTATGATGTAATAGTTCCAAATGTGTTCAGGAGAGCAAACCCACTTACACTTGAGAGGGAGTGATGACATCAAGTGTAAAGTGGCTATGCAATGACCTATGCAAAAATGATCATGATGGATGCATCAATCCATACCCACGGAGAATTCCCCCCATGAGGATGATAAAGAAAGGAGCTACACCCCCCCCCCAAAAGAAGGCCCAAAGAGAAAGCCCAAGTGGAGGGGTAGCCCATTGAGCCTAGACCCAATAAAGGCCGAAAAAGAGAGCCTAAGGAGAGGAGTCCAAGCATAAGAAGGAACAAGTAGTTACTCAATTCGAAGGACAAGGCGGCCATGGTGGCGAGGCAATCCAAGAGCTACGATGTAATAGTTCCAAATGCGTTCAGGAGAGCAAACCCACTTACACTTGAGAGGGAGTGATGACAACAAGTGTAAAGTGGCTATGCAAAAAGACGAGAAGAGAAGTGGGAGTGAAAAATCCCACATGGAAAGTACAAGGAGGAAGCAAGCAAAATATAAAACCCTGGCTGGTACCTCCAATTTTTGCTTGAGAAAGAAGATCCAAGTGAATCTGGTAAAATCATCTACAAAGATGATATAGTACCTGCTTCCATTCAAAGTTTAAGTTTTCATAGGACCACAAAGGTCACTATCAATTAATTCCAGCTTCTCTTTTGCTTTGTGAGACAAGTTAAAAGGAAAAGGAAGTTTAGATTGCTTCCCAAGTTAACATATATCACACACACAATCAAAAATAGATATGTCAGGCATGTCTTGAACCATCAACTTATGAGGAAGCATCTAAGTCAGCAGATTAGAGAGTAGCAATGCAGGAGTAGATCAAAGTTATTGAAAAGAATCAAACTTGGATTATGGTTCCTAAACCAGCAAATAAGAAGGCTATCGGAGTCAAGTGGGTATACAAAATTAAACACAACTAAGATGGCTCATTGAATAAGCTTAAAGCCAGATTAATTGCAAAGGGTTTTTCTTAGCAACTTGGCATAGATTTCACTGAAACCTTTGCTCCAGTGGCCAAATTGGATGCAATTAAGCTTTTATTGGCTATTGCAGCTCAAAGAAATTGGTTGGGGCATCAAATGGATGTCAAATCTACCTTCCTAAATGACATTGCAAGAGGAGAACTATATTGTCTAGCCAGAAGGTTTTGTTAAATTTGGAGAAGAGGAAAAAGTTTATCTGCTTAAAAAGGCATTATATGACCTCAAACAAGCTCTAAGAAGCTGGTACAGTAGATTGCATGATTATCTGTTGAAGATTAGTTTTGAAAGAAGCTATAGTGAAGCTACTTTATATGTTAGAGTTGAGGAATTACATTTTCTTTATGTGGCTGTATATGTTGATGATCTTATGATCATTGCTGATTGTAGTAGGCAGGTACAAAGGTTCAAGTCTTAGATGAAGGCACAATTTGATATGACAGATTTAAGAAGCATGACCTATTTTCTTGGTTTAGAAATTTATCAATCTAAATAAGGAATGTTCATATATCAGGCCAAATATGCCAAACACATCATGCAAAAATTTGACTTAGCAGCTTGTAGGAAGGCTGCAACTCCCTTGACACCTAGAGATAAATTTCAAAAGGAAGATGGTGCTCCTAAAGCTGATGCTAGCAAGTACAAAAGCATTATTGGTTGCCTCTTATGTCTCTCAACTTCAAGACTAGACATAATGTTCCCTGTAAGCTTATTGTCTAGATTTATGCATAGTCCCAGTGAATTGCACCTCAAGGCAACTAAGAGGGTACTCAGGTACATTCAAAGGACAGTTGACTATGGAGTGATGTTAGAAAAATCAAATGAACTAAAGCTAGAAGGCTACACTAACAGTGACTGGGCTGGTTCACAAGAGGATATGAGAAGTACATCAGGCTATGTTTTTACCTTGATTCAAGTGTTTTCAGCTGGAGTTTTAGAAAGCAAGCAACTCATTTGCCCAACCCATAGCTGAAGCATAATACATTGTAGCTGCATTAGCTATAAATCAGGCTATTTGGATCAAACAAAAGATTTGAAGCTAAACCAAAATGATCTTACAATCATATTTTGTGACAACTAGTCCACTATTGCTATCTCCAAGAATCCTGTGATACATGGCAGGACACAACACGTTAAAACTATACTCTACTTTATTAGAGAAGCTTAGGAGAATTGGGAAATCGAGCTAGTTTTTTGTACTTCCAAACAATATCTTGCGGACATTTTGATAAAAAGACTACACTGGAGCAGGTTTGGAGAACTGAGGAAAGCTTTGGACATGCAAAGCCTTGGCACCAAGGAGGAGTATTGAAGGCCTTGAAGACCCTGGTGCTACAGCTTTGCTTTCTGGTTCAAGCTATAGTTGTTACAGCAATTGTTTTTCCCTCTAAGAAAATAACTGATGCGCTAATTAGTTGGAATGGTCTGGAAGACATCTAGAAAGAGCTGGATTAGTCTATTTTGTTTGTATTTTGGATGTGTAATCAGAAGATATTTTGGTTTATAATGCAGTTTATTCAAATTAAGTAATCATATGATGATGTAAGCTTATATCATGTTTCAAATTTGAATTTTAAACATGTTTTATATAAACTATCTAATTATGTTAATGAAAAAATAGTTGTTGTTTTCCTATTTTTAGAATATACCTTTTTACTCTTCTTCCCTCATCTTGCCCAACCACACTACTTGCTGCTATCATAGTGTTCTTGTTCAAAATTACAACAAGTGGTATCCAAGCAGCATGATCCTACAGTGACCTATGCAGAAACGATCATAACGGATGCATCATTTCATACCCACGGAGCACTCTCCCCATGAGGATGAAAGGAAGGGGATACACCCCCAGAGAAAGCCCAAATGGAGGAGTAGCCCATTGAGCCTGGACTCCCAATAGAAGGCCGAAAAAAAGAGCCCAAAAGGAGGAGTCCAAGCATAAGAAGGAACAAAGAGTTACACTACTTGAAGGACAAGGCGGATATGGTGGCAAGGCGATTTAAGAGGTACGTTGTAACTGTTCCAAACACATTGAAAAGAGCAGGCCCACTTACACTTGTGAGGGAGTAATAAAATCAAGTGTAAAGTGCCATGCAAAGAAGAATAGAAGAGAAGTGAGTAAAAAAATACCACATAGAAAGTGTAAAGAGGGAGCAAGCAAAATATAAAGTTCAATGACCCATAACCCAATGCCTCAAAATTTTGGGTAGGAAGTGGTGTCACAGGCCTAGTTTGTTGTTTGCTCCTGTCTTCCAGAGATTACTCTCCACTATTAGGCCAGAGCCTGCACGTTTTGTGTCCGCTAATTTCCAACACAACTAAGTCAGCATTAAACAACTGCTCCACAAATTGCCAATGTATGGTCAACACTCTTCAGTGTTCTTTTCAGCTTTGCATTTACTTTTTTTCAAGCCTTGAATTGGACTTTATTGGATTCCTATACCACATTTATCTCATATAAATTTGTACCCAAACACCTTAGTCTTGGTGGAAGGTTTAGTAAGCATTGAAGCATTTGGCAGTAACTTAAGTTAAGAACTTCCGGTTGTGTAAGCTGTTCAATGCTTGGAGACAAACTACCAAAAGTGTTTCTACTTAGATCCAGTTCTACTACAACGGATAAATAACTCAAGTTAGCATTTAATTTTGAGAGATTATGTAGGATGAGAGACGCCATCCAACGATAGTGCCACAGAAGATTGACTTATCCTTCCAACTACACGGAGCTCCTCCAAAAACAAGTTTGTTGGAAGCTTTTTGTTGAATTTCAATGCATGTCGAATACATGGGCTCACAATCTTAGTGCGGAGTATATGGGCTCATATGACGTTCTGCATTTGTTCCACACTCTGGGCTCCACTTTTTCATATTGAAATTTTTGGCTCTGGAGTTGACCTCCTACTTCATGAGTGTAAGAGCAAGCAACAAACAAATGGGCCACAGACTCCACTTTTTTTCCAAAACCAATTGGTTTAGTTTTAACGGGTTATGGGCTCATTTAAGTGTTGCTTCAATTCTCCATCTTCTTTCCATTTGGGATATGGGATTTTTCAAAAGAACTCACAATTGTTTCTTCAACACTTGAGAGAGCGTGTTGAGAACCAAATGTAGAGTGTCTAAGGAAAGGCAAAATGTCCCACATGGAAAGTGGGAGAAGAGTGCTAGTAACATATAGTTGAGGCCCAATGACCTATATCCAAGCCAATTGGTTTTGGAAAAGAAGTGGAATCCGTGACCCATTTGTTTGTTGCTTGCACTTGTACTCATGAAATGGGAAGTCAACTCTAAAGCTCTACGTCTGGATATGCAGAAGCGAAGCCTAAAGTGTGGAGGAAATGTAAAGCGTCATATAAGCCTGAATATTCTGCACTAACGTTGTGAACTCGCGTATTCCACATGCGCTAAAATTCAACATGGTATCAAAGCAAAAATGATCTTAAGGGGTCTGTGATGATGGATGCAGCCGTTAAAGAAGCTAAAGCCCACGTGGTTCATGGGTAGTTGTGTTGGCACATCTAGTACATCTAGTGAAAGGAGAGCCCACTGTGCTAAAAACTCACGAAGCAACTAAGACTCACACGTGAGGGGAAGAGTGTGGAATTTAAGTGCTTATGGAATACACAGGCTCGCAACCTCAGTACGGAATATGCAGGCTCACAAGATGCTCTGCATTTCCTCCACGCTCTGGGCTCCTCTTTTGCATATCCAAACTCCAGGCTTTGGAGTTGATCTCCCACTTCACGAATACGAGAGCAAGTAATAAACAAATGAGCCACATCCTCCACTTTTTTTCCAAAATCAATTGGCTTAGTTTTAATGGGTCATTGGCTTATCTAAGTGTTGTTTCAACTCTTCATCCTCTTTTCATGTGGGATATGGGATTTCTCAAGGGAACTCACAATTGTTCCTTCAACACTCCTTCCCTGTTGTGAATGCACTTGCTCTCCAACGCATTAAGAACACATTACATATTGCCTTTTGGCTACCTGGCTACTTTAACCACCTAGTCTCTTGATGGACCGCCTTGCCATTGAGCCACCTTGCTTATGGGCTTTTGTATTTTTTGTTCCCTTTTCCAATGGCTTGGACTCCTCTTGTTGGGTCTCCTTTTGAGCCTTCCATTGAGATCTACTCCTCTTATTGGGCTTCTTTTGGGCCTTCCATTGGGGGTCTATGCTTTCAATGGGTTGCCCCTCTATTGGGCTTCCTTTTAGGGTTTTCAATTAAGGGTGTAACTTCTTTGATAATCCATAAGTCCCACAAGATCATTTTTGCTTCGATTCCACTTGTTAGAAAATTATGGAAGCAGACACGTGTGGTTTGGGCCCAATAATGGAGAGCGATCACTAGAGGGTAGGAGCGAGAACAAGCAACAAACAAATGGGCTACGGACCCCACTCTTATCTAAAACTAATTGGCTTAGTTTTAATAGGTCATGAGCTCACTTAAGTGTTGCTTCAATTCTCCATCCTCTTTCTATATGGGATATGAGTTTTACTTTGGCTTTAAGACTCATCACTTGTAACTCTGACACTTTCACATTTTTGAGCAACCATAAAGATTGAAATACTGAAGAGCTTTCAAATTACTAAAGCTTTATGGTAGAGAAGCAAGATTTGTGCAATCATACAAATGCAGGACAATAAGCCCTTTGAGATTGCCAATTGATGAGGCTAGCTTTTTTATGGCTATTCTACTCAAGTAAAGTGCATCCAAATTGTCTATGGTCTCCAAGATTTCAAGAAATTCCTCAAGCTTGAGCAGGCATGTAGATCAAGAATTTTAAGAGATTTCAACTTGCAAATGCTGCTTGGTAAAAATTCAAGCTTGTCACAGTCAATCATACACAATTCAACAAGTCTACTGAGGTGCTCAACTGATGTAGGAACTTTTTTTTATTGAAGTCCGGCCTACACTCAGCTTCCTCACATTCTGTGAAACTACTGGAAATGTTTCCAGTTTTGAGCAGCCAAAGAGATCAAGAGTTTCAAGAAATTTCAAATCAATTATACATGGCATACTCTCAATATTTGCATATTTCATCAGACTTATGTAAGTAACCTTGTGAGATAGCCTAGAGACGAAGGGACCTTAAGCAAACCGGTACAACCTATAAGAATTACTCTCACTAGATTCAGGGCTTCTGACATGACTGAAAATTTTATCATGCTTTGGGAGTAGCTGAGGTCAATCTCTTTCAGCTTTTCAAGTTGCTGCAATAAAAGAGACATGAACACAACAAATTAAAACTTCTGAACAACAAAATTTTCTTGAAGATAGCATAATGGCAATAGTGGGATTAATACCTTGGTTCCTTCCCAAAGCCATTTAATATTGCTATATGGCAGTTTAAGCTTAACGAGGTCTATAAGACGAAAATTGGCTGGTAAAGATTTCAGTGGACATCCATGCCAGTAAAGATACTGTAGCTCACTAGGAAGAGATTCTATTCCATTGGAAAGGTGCACCTTGCTGCCTTTTTCAATGGCTAGCAAAGGTTCTGATGGAAGCTCATCCAGATAATGTGACTTCGTAGATACATAAAACTTGGGCAATTTAAGGTTCTGTATTTTTGCAAATGCATTTGAATTCAAGTGTATCTCTCTTGTTTTAAACACATCGAGTTGTATGCTTTGAATTGCTTCAATTCCCTAAGAAATCAGTAAAAACTATGTTACAACTTAGCAACCAATATTGGTGCTGCTCAGCTAAAGCTCATATGCAAGAAATGAAACTTTGGATACTTGTTTCTTATAGTATTTTTGGAGAGTACTTGATAGATGTCATCATAATTCCATAGCCTGCTATGCTCCTCTGGCTCCTTGGATTCCTAGTGAACAATTTGTCTACCCATTTCTTGCAATAGATCATGCATTTCTACTTTATTATTGGAAATTGTCACAAGGGACTTATCAGAGAGGACACTAATTCCAATTCAGGTGGAGAAGCTACAACTATTTAATACTTGAATCACAATATCTCTATTCTCACCTCTGAAGAAGCATGCAATATAAAGAAAGATATCCTTCTCTTCTTCATCTAAACTATCATAGCTAATCTTGAGCACATTCTAAATGTCTTGGTTGGGAGCCTTTTGAGTTTGTCCAATGCACTTTCTCATTCTTCCTTATCTTTCCCAATCAAAAAGGAGCCCAAAACTTTGAGAACCATGGGATTAATAGCTGCATATTTTACAACCAAATTTGACAAGGCCAAATAACCGTTCATAGGATAACTCTGCTTAAAGGCATTCCAACTAAGAAGTTGAAGAGCTTCGTCTTCATTCAATCTTGTAACCTTATACAGATCATCAAGTCTCTTTCCGAAGGGGTTCTTATCTCTAGTAGTTATAATGATTCTACTACTTAAACCAAACCAAAAATGATTTCTAGCTAAACATTCTAATTGTCTTGAATGGTTTACATCAAGAACTTATAAAAACTCTTCTTTGGCAGAGCATGTTAATGAACGGGGTCCAATATTAGCTGTTCCTATCTTCAAATCTCTTTCCTCTAATGCTTTTCAAAGAAGCTCTTCTGCTAAATGAATTAGCCCTCTCTTGTTGATTTATCCCTAATGTTAGATAGAAAGCAACATCCTTTAAACTGACACGAAATCTTATCAAAAATGGCTTTGGCAATTGTGGTCTTACCAATGCCACATATACCCCAAATTCCTAGAATGCGAACATCTAATGGCCAAGGTGACAATAATTCTTGAATGATCTCAATACGTGAATCCATTCCAATTATACCCTTTAAACTATTTATTGATGTTTGATTCTGCTTTGTTGAGATATCTTTGACAATTTCTTCTACTAGCCTAGACTCTAGTCTGCCATGGGATTAAATATGTCACAAAGAAGCATGGAAAGTGCAGTAGTTATAAATAAATGTAGTCTGTTGAATTTTTTAAGCATGTTGAATACCCGGGCTCGTAACCTCAGTGCGGAATACGCGGACTCACATAACGCTCTATATTTCCTCCACACTCCGGGCTCGACTTTTGTATATCCGAACTCCAAGCTTTGGGGTTAATCTCCCACATCACGAGTACGAGAGCAAGTAACAAACAACTAGGTCACAGACTCCACTTCTTTTCCAAAACCAATTAGCTTCGAATATGAGTCATTGGGCCTTATTTAAATTTTGCTTGCACTTTATTCTCCTTTCAAATGTGGGAGTTTTTACTTCCTCTTTCAATCTCACACTTGCAACTCCAATACTCTCACTCAAGTGTGAGTCTTGTTGTTTGTAAATCTTGTGCACAGTGGACTAGGCTTTGTTTTTCATTGGACGTGCCAACACAGTTACTCAACTACTCGCACAGGCTTAGCTTCTCAACGACTACGTCCTTCATTCACAGGCCTTTAAGATCATTTGTTGCTCTGATCCCATGTTGAATTTTTTACACATGTGAAATACGCTGGCTCGTAACATCAGCGCGGGACACGTGGACTCACATGACGCTTTGTATTTTCCTCCACACTCCGAGCTTGACTTCTGTATATTTGGACTCCGGGTTTCGAGGTTGATTTCTCACATCACGAGTATGAGAGCAAGTAACAAACAAATGAACCACAGACTCTACTTCTTTTCTAAAACCAATTGGCTTGGAATATGGGTCATTGAACCGCATTTAAATTTTGCTTGTACTCTACTTTCCTTTCTAATGTGAGAGTTTTTACTTCCTCTTTCAAGCTCACACTTGCAACTCCAACGCAGTCGATAATGATTCCTATGTACTTCAAGTTAGCTAGAAAAAAAATTTAGGCCATCAAACTCTTCACACAATGGCCTAGTTGGATTAATTCAATTAGTCTAATGAGTGCAATGACCAAGTTAAGATTCAAATTTGAAGCCACATCAATTCTCTTATTTTCTTACAGTAAAAACCGATAAAGATCACATCTTTTTCGTTAACATCTATTAAGATTATATGAAGGAAGAAAATTGTAAGCAATTTAAAAGTTACCTGGTAACCTGCAAATCCCAACCGGCGAAGTTGGCTGCTCTGGCCAAGGCATCCTTCCATCTCAGTACTTTCTCTAAGTTGTCCTTATAATTTCTCTCATGTCTGGCAAACGAATTCTCAACAACTCCAGTCTGCTTCCTTGCGTCTGATGGGTCTACAAGATAGAACACAGGGATAACACTTAGCCCTTTTGTTTCATGGCACTCAATGATCTTCGCAAGTTCCTCCAAGCACAATGCGTAAGATGCATAGTCTTTGGAGAAAATGATCACTGCAACTTTTGAGTCTTCAATTGCCTTCAAAAGTGCAGGTGTGATCTCTTCTCCTCTTTCAAGCTCGTTGTCTATGAAATTTTCTACGGCTTTAGGGCACAATGCAGCGCACAGGTGGCTGGTGAAATTGTCGCGTGTGTCTTCGCCTCTAAACTTAAGAAAACGCCATACTTCCATCGTCGAGCAGCAGGAGAATTGGGAAGAAGAAGAAGAAGAGGAAGCCATTACAAAGTTTGAAGCGGCTTTGAGGTGCAACCCATCTGGCCGTGTCATATTTATTCATGAAATTTTGGCGGGCCGAGTAAAACTAAAATCAAATTGTCTACATTTTAATTCAATTAATTTATTAGTATGGTAAAATTAGCCATCTTTCATTCTAGAACTCTGGACAATGGACCGGATTTTTACTAAGTATGCGCGAGTGACTTTCCTCTAAATTAGACTGTGTGTTCTAGAAAAAAAATATATTTTTAATTTTTTCAAATTTAATTGGATCAGTCGAATATTTTTTATTGTTATTATGTTTTTTATTAGGATTTAATTCTTCATATAATTCTTCTCAATTAAAGATTTTCTAGTTTATTGTAATATTTTCAAATCAAATTAAATCAGTTTCCCGTCTTCTTTCGTCATCCATCTCTCACCAATTAGAGCCTTCATAATAGGAAGGTACGCTCACTCCCTTAATTATCTAAAATAAAATCGACTGCACGCCTACTTTTAGTGCGTGTATTGTATAAGTAATAATTAATAATAAGCATGCATTTCTTGTCAAATTTACCATCCGTGATAATGACTTTTATTAGCCGCCTCTTTGCTTGATGAGCACTCTCAAGGAACCTAATCAAAATAAATAATTGAAGTAGGATACATCATATATAACCATAAAGAAATGGATACCACATATAAATTGTGCAAAAGCAACATCGAAGATCTCTAATCTTGGGCTGCAACAACTCCTGACACAGTCAATGGTGAGTCTTTAATAGTTGGAAAGAACTCAGAGGAAAAATTCAATTTAAGTCAAAATTCACATAGGATGGCGTATGAACATTACTCGTTCTTTGAATCTTTCTATAATTGGAGCAGAACTTTGAAGACATTCCCATAATTAGAAGGTGGTGCAGCATTTTGGCAAGATGAACGGATGATGCACAGCTCATGAACAGCAATCAGAGCAGCGAATCATTCCTATGTTGTTACAGTCTGAGCACGTCTCAACGGATCTGCATTCTGGACACAGCACATATGCAGTATCCCCACAAACTTCACAAAAAGCGGCACGATTTCGAACTGGAAAGCCTTGTACTAGTGACTGCAGTGATGCGTCGGACAAATGCTGCAACGGTTCTAACGAGACCAAGCGATCAACAGGCACATCCTCAGACTTAATCACCCTCTGGCCACCTGGCACCTGAATTTCCACAGTGCGAGCATGCGCCACCTTACAGAAAATGACTTTGGGACTCCTGATCCTGTTTTCAACCGCGCTATTCATTCCACGTGATGTTCTTCCGAATGTTATCATGACGTCATTTACAATTGCTTCCACTAGTTTGGATTCGGACCTGCCAAATACAAGGACAACCACAATCGTAGTTCAAGAAACTTATAAACGATAGCAAAAAAGGCTTGTTGGATAATGTGATCATCGCTGATTTGCTTACTCTATGATTAATATGGGGTTTTGGTTTTTGCTGTATTGCTATCATGGGTATCACACGCCAACTAGCCTAACACGGGCAAAATCAAGTCTACCCCACAAGTGGGATCACAATTGCACCCAAGCATCAATCGAATCTTAATCAATAAGATGGAAAATGTCTCCCACTTTGCCAATTATGGAGTAATGGAAATGGAAATGTAAGTTCAGCTAATCATTTTACAACAACAAACCACTAACCGGTTGGAACAGCTAATTGAATTTGAAATTATCTTGGAAAAGAAAAATAAAATTGAAGAAAGAGGAAATGTTGCAGATGTTAATCACCTTGTGTTAGGGAAAATTCTAGACCAGCCCTTCTTGGGCCTACAGAATATGCCCAATATGCAAGACCAAATTCTAGAAGAATACCTTATTAGGAATACTCTAGACTGATGATGACGTTCTACAGTCCGAAGGTACGCATAAGTTGAAGCATGCCACTAAAGTACAGTAGTTATAAACAAATGCAGTCGATAGTGCTTCCTCCGTACTTCAACTTAGTCAGAAAAATGATTCAACCTATCAAATTCTCCACACAGCCAACTAAAGATTATATATATATATATGGTTTTTTGAGCACCTTTTAAGATTATATCAAGGAAGACAATTCTGAGACATAGAAGTTACCTGGCAACCGGCAAAAGCCAACCAACGAAATTGATAGCTTTGGCCAAGGCAGCCTTCCACCTAAGTAGTTTCTCTAAATTCACCTTTCTAGCTTCCCTACATCTGATGGGTCCCCATCATAGAAAACAGGAGTAACAGGAGTTCATGTTAGAAATAAAACAAAATGAATGCAAATAAAACAGAAGAATCATAAAGGTGAATAATGGTGATTAATTCTTCGAGGTCCACCGCATGGGATTGCATGAGTCTATTTATATTGGATCTAAGTTTAAATTACGTGAAATTTCTTATAAGTCTTTTTATTTTATGAAATATAAGAAAAATATTGATTTATAAATAAATAAAATTTAACTTCTTAATATGTTAAGTTTAATTTTGTTTTCTCTGTCTCACGTGAGATTTATCTTCTATTTCTCATATGATATTTTAGTTTTTAAAAATATACTCTTGTGTTTCAACCGTTCATATAAGTACCCTTAGACACGTGGCATTTGGAGAAAATGGTCACTACAACTTTTGACCCTTCAATTGCCTTCAAAAAAGTGTAGGTGCGATCTCTTATTCTCTTCCAAGCTCGATCTCTATGAAATATGGAAAAAAAATTAGGCTGCTAAAATTGGGCATCTGTTCGAATGTTTTTTTGTACAATAAGACAGTAATTTTGTGCAATAAGACTGATATTTTATGCAACAAAAAAAATATGTATTTTTCTGTATTTTTTTTGTTGCACAAAATAGCAGTTTTGTTATACAAAATCACTGTTTTGTTGTACAAAAAAATATTCGGACAGATGCTCGATTCTGGAGATGTAATGGCACCCATGAAATATATAGTTTTATGACACAAAGCAGCGTACCGGCGGCTGATGAAACTCGTGCAAGTGCCTTCGCCTCTGGAACTCAAGAAAACATACTTCCCTCGTCGAGCAGCAGCAGAATTGGAAAAAGAAGAGGAAGCCATTAAAAACTTTGCAGCAGCTTTGAGGTGCAACCCAGTTGGCCATGTCATATTTGTTCAAGAAATTTAGTCAGGCTGAATAAAACGAAAATCAAATAGTCTACATATCAATTAGATTAAAAAATTAGAATGGAAAAATTAGCCATCTTTCACTCTGTAACTCTTGACATTGGACCAGATTATAGTGACTTTCCTATAGATTAGATGGTCTATTCTAAGAAACATAGTCTTAATTTCAAATTTAATTAAGTCAGGGGGGGTTTTTTTTTTTCCCTAACCAAATATTTTCAAATCAATTTAAATCAATTTTTTGCCTTCTCTCGCCATCCACCCCTCAATTAGAACCTTCCCAATGGGAAGGTAAACTTGCTCCCTTAATTTATCTAAAATGGACCGCACACCTACTTAGTATGTGTATTGTAAGATTAATAATTAATAAGCATGCACTTCTTGTCAACTTTACCATCCCTGTTATTGACTTTTATTAGCCGACTCTTTGCTTGATGAGCACTCTCACAGGACCAAATCAAAATAATTAATTCAATCAAGATACATGATATATAACCATAAAAAATGGATACCACATATAAATTGCGCAAAAGCAACGTCGAAGGTCTCTAATCTTAGGATGCAACAACTCCTGACACAGTCAATATAGAAATTTTTGAGGTCTTTAATGGTTGGAAGGAATTCAGATTAGAAATTCGATTTCAGTGAAAATGGAACGGATGATGCACAACTCATGAACATCAATCAGAGTCCTATGTTGTTACAGTCTGAGCACGTCTTACCAGGTCTGCATTTCGGACACAGCACATATGTAGTATCCCCACAAGCTTCACAAAAAGCGGCACGCTTTCGAACAGGAAAGCCTTGTACTTGCTGCTTCCATTTACCAGCCTCATTAAAATTTTCCAGTGACTGCAGTGATGCCTCGGATAAATGCTGCAATGGTTCTAACACCGAGACCAAGTGATCAACAGGCAAATCCTCAGACTTTGTCATCCTCAGGCCAACTGGCACCTGAATTTCCACCGTTCGAGTACGCACCACCTTAACAGACAATGATTTTGGGTCTCCTTTGGGTCTCCTGATCCTGTTTCAATCGTACTATTCATTCTATCTGATGTTCTTCCCAATGTTTTGAGGACGTCACTTACAATTTGGTTCACTAGTTCAGATTCAGAGCTGCCAAATAAAATAATAAGCACAACTTTAGTTCAAGAGACTTGCAAACGATAACAAAAGTGGGGTTATTGGATAATGTGATCGGTGCTGATTTGCTTACTCTATGACTGATACAGGGTTTTGGTTTTTGCTGTATTGCTATCATCGGTATCACAGGTCAACTAGTCTAACACGCGCAATACCAAGCTTACCTCACTAATGGGATCACGATCAGGCTACCTTACCTCTGTGCATCCAGGCATGGCGATCAGGTCAACCGGCCACTTTGCCAGTTGTGGAGTAACAGACACGGTACTGTAAGTTCAGTTTATCATTTCTACACCAATAAAACACTAGCGCTTGGACTGGCTAATTTAATTTAAAGTTCTCTAGACAAAACAAAAACAAAAAAAAAAGATTTCTAGAAAGGGGAAATTCTGCAGATGTTAATTACCTTGCTTTCCGCGCACTACTCCCCTTAATATCGGCTGCTTTTCTCATGGCAGCCTTCCATTCAGGCACATATTTCACATACTCCGGATCATTCTCATGTTTAGCAAATGCATCTGCGTAGATCCCACTCCGTTTTCGGACGTCGTCTGGACTCACATCATAGAAAACAGGAATAATGGTCTGCCCATTGTCCTTGTCGTTGTGGCATTCAATGATCTTTACAAGTTCCCACAGGCACCAAGGGGAAGATACAGAGTCTTTGGAAAAAATGGCGAGTACAACATTCGACTCCCCAACGATCTTGAGAAGTTCTGGCAAGCTATCTTTTCCCCTCATCATATCTTCATCAATGATAGTCACCAGCTTCTCTCTGAGAAGAGCATCACCCAGATGGCTGACTAGCCTCCATCGAAGGTCGCCTCTGAAGTTCAAGAAAACATCATACTTCCATTGTCTGGTGGCAACAGCAGTGGAAGTAGCGGAAGAGATGGACATTATGATGAGAAAAATAACAGAAAATTAAAGAGGGAAAGCGTAAAAGCGTTCTTGCGGCAGAAATCCTTCTCACAGAACAATCATCCGGGGGCCGGGGGTGAGTGGGGGAAGGAAGGAAGAGCGTTGACTGGGATGCAGCGTTGATCAGGGATCCATTTTCTCCAGAATTTTCTTGCGTTATCCTTTATAAAGAGAAACTCTACCGTCTCAGTTTTGTTGACGCATGTGTGTATGTTGATCGATGTCGAAATTTCTTTTTTTTTTCTTTTAATTTTTTTTTCAAAAAAAACATTAGTTATTGATAAGTGCATGTTTTTGAAGCTAAATTCTTTGACTAACATTCTCTGGTATCATTTTGTGCTCCAAGTTTAGTTACTAGGCGTGTAGTCTTGGGCCTGGGGTGTCAGGCTTAACTTAATCATTGGGCTAAGATTTCGCTGCCAGCGAAACTACCCCTCCTCTGAAACAAGTAATTAACGCGCAGATGAAACTCGACGATATTGGACAAAGACATTATCCATCCTTGACCAAGTAGTTGTTTTTGGCTGTCCTCCGTGGAAGGAGGACATTAGGACAAGTGGGTCAAGAGTGGTTTAAAACTAATGAGTCATGTTACGTAGACGTGGAAAAGAAAACTCAGAATAGACGAAAAAAAAATTTTATGCAACTAGCTAACTTTGTGCAACTAAATACTTAATTTTTGCAATGAAAAAATAGATTAAAAAATATTTTCAAATTTTGTTGCAATAATTCAGCGTTTTATTATACAAATAAACTAATTGGTTACACAAAAAAAATTTTAGTCTGCTCCGCGTCTTCTTTTCTGCGTCTACGTTAATTTAACCAAAACGAATAAATCGCTAGGCGTTAAAACAAGCATATGCAAGTCATTGGCACTAGGGTTGTTCAATAACCGTCCAACCCGCCAAAAACCGCCTAACCCGCACCAAACCTGTCCATATCCGCCAAAATCGTAAAAAAAAAATAACCACGGTTTTAAATTTTTGAAAACCGCCATAGGCGGATTGGTGGCGGTTTCGCAGTTTTAAAAACCACGGTTAACCGACCCAATTCGCCATATTATATATATATATTTATTTATTTAATAAAACGATGTCGTTTCTTACACAAATATATACCTTCACACTTTTCACAAGTGCGACGTCATTTCAGTCCTTCACGACACAGCTCACGCACGAATTTTTTTGATCCCCTCCACAGCTCTGCCTTTCATTTTTGTTCTTCTATTCCTAAACCTAGCCCCCACCGCCCTCAATCCAGTCAATCCACCACCACCCTTCACGGCTTCTTGTCTCTCACGGTAAGATTCTACTCTTCTTTTATTTTTCTGTTTGTGTATTGGGTGCTCTTTTTCCTGTTCAGATTCTATATTTATATGGATTCCTGTTCAACTTTGCTATCTCTCTCTATTTCTCACCGAAGTGAGAGAAAGTGAGGATTTAATTTAAAGTTGTTTTGTGGATATTTGGTTTACTTTTGATCAATCAAATCCGTGTTTGAGGTTGCTGATTCTATATAGTTTTGGGTTTAGGGCCACTGATTTTGTCTTGAAGCATTTTGATTTTTGTTGGGAACTAGTTTTTGTTCTGTTTTTTGAATATGTTTTTGTTTTTTCTGGGTTTTTTTGTTGAAGTTATCATGGTTTAATCGTTTGAGGAGGAGCTTTTTTTCAAGTATGTCTTTCAAGGGGGGAATGTCTGTAAAATATAGGCAGCTGTAGTTTTGTTTTTCTGGCCTCCATTTGTTGTGGTTGTTTTCTATTTTTGGCTTTCAAAGATGAAAGCTATGTGTAGAAAAGATTGGAAATGTATTCCAAAAAACAAAACAAGAGAATTGTAAAAAGAGAAGCAAAGAAAGCTTGGCAATGAGCAAACTAGAATTTAGAGATAGGCCTTAAAGGACATGAGAGTCCTCCAGTTTCCTTTTCGCGAAAAAAGGTAAAAAAATAAACGATCCTTTTAGGCATTCTTTTGAAAATGAAATTAACTGGTTATTTGTGTACATGTAACTTGAATTTGAATGAAATAGAAATGTTCACTTGCGCCATTTGCGTCGGAAGCCCTTGAATTATTGGGTGTATCTCTGTGGAGAACCTGTTGATGTTCTGCATGGTGAGCCATTTCTTTTATAATTGAAAGAGTCTAGTCCCAATCTTAAGGCAAAAAAAATTGGTAGTCTGTTGAACTGGAGTGATATGCCATCTTAAGTGACTTATGCTTGATGACTTATACTTGCCTTAAGTGATTCAATGAATGTCTTCTGCCTGTTAATACCTTCTCATAGGATAAGTTACCCCCTATTAATACTATCTTGAGACACAAACTACACTAACCAGAATATATGTTATGCAATGATAGCTGTGATTATGAAAAATCTTTTCTGTAATTTGCTATGCTAGATTTTGAAGCTTTTCTTTGTCGATTAGCTTTTGTTTCCCTCTCTTATTGGTGACTCTTTATTTTATAACAGATGTCGAATGAACCTACTACGACAGATGTGATGATGGAAATTGAGTTGGAGGGGGAGAAAGGCGAGGATCCTAATGGCAAGAACACACAGAACACGGATGAAAGTAACAGTACAACCTCTAAGCCCCCAATCCCTCAAAAAATTAAAAGATCCAAGTCTAAAAAAATAATTAAATCAAGTGTAAAGAGTGCTGTATGGGATCACTTTACTCATAACAATGACCCAAATAACCCAAAAGCCAGTTGCAACTACTGTAAACAGACTTATGTTAGCCACCCTAAAAAGAGTGGTACTAGTAATTTATGGACACATTTAGAGAGTGTTTATAAGCTATATCCTTACAAAAATTTTGACAAAAAGCAAAAGACTTTAACCTTTGTGCCTAAAGAAGCAAAGGATAATGATGCTAGTGGTGGCTCTTTGCATGCTATTAGTTATGATCCTAAAGAATGTAGGAGAGAATTGGCTCGAATGATCATCACAGATGAGTTGCCTTTTAGGGTGGTTAAGGGATTGGATTTAGGAGACTGTTGAGGGCTTTGCAACCAAGATTTATTGTCCCATCTCGCATCACAGTTGCTAGAGATTGCATGAAACTTTTTTATGATGACAAGTTAAAGTTGAAGAGAGTTCTTAGGGATCTACGTGTATGCTTAACAATAGACACACGGACTTCAATTCAAAATTTCAACTATATCTGTTTGACTGCTCACTGGATTGATGATGATTGGAAATTGAACAAAAAAATTATAAATTTTTGTCAAGTTCCAAATCATAAGGGTGCAACTATTGGAAAGACTATTGAGTTATGTAATTTGGATTGGGGTGTAACTAAGCTTTTAACTCTCACAGTTGATAATGCAAGTTCTAATGATCTAACCATCAAGCATTTGAAAACAAAGACTAGAGATTGGAGGCATACAATCTTTGATCATGATTTCTTGCATGTTCGTTGTAGTGCACACATCCTCAATTTTGTAGTGAAAGATGGGTTACATGAGCATTCAGCTTGTATTGAGAGGATTAGGAATGCAATTAGATATGTGCGTTCCTCTCTTTCTAGGTTGCAGAATTTTAAGAAGGCTATTGAGCTTTCGCGGATTGACAGTAAAAGTTTGTTGTGTTTGGATGTTGAGACTAGATGGAATTCAACCTTTTTGATGTTGGAAACCGCTCAAAAATTTGCCAAAGCTTTTGAGCGGTTAGAGGAAATAGATCCCAAATTCTTGTCTTATTTTGATGGTGATAAGATTCGAGGACCACCCAATGCAAAAGATTAGTCCAATGCAAAGTGTCTTGGGGCCTTTTTAGAAAATTTTTATAATGCCACTTTGCGATTTTCTAGTTCTTTGTTCGTTACTTCAAACTCTTTTTTCAATGAAGTTTATGGGATTCATTCCAAGTTGATAAAAATGGCCAATAGTCAAGATGAAGGGTTGAAGAAGATGGCGCAAAAAATGAAAGAGAAATTTGAAAAATATTGGAACAATTTCAAAAATGTAAATCTCTTATTGCATGTGGCTATTGTTTTGGATCCTCACTTGAAGCTTAGATATGTGAGGTTTTGCCTAGATCAAATTTATGATGCTGAACTTTCAAAGAAAATGGCTAACAGCATTGAACAAACTTTCCTAAGATTGTTTGAACACTACAATGAGCTGATTGTAAGCTCTAGTAAGAGTGAGGCAGCATTTGCATCTCAAAAGTCATCTTTTGATGGTAATGATGAAGAGGAGGATGATGATAGTGGTCAATGGATGGTTTCCAAGTTTAACAAGTATGTGCAATCTGAGGATACGTTGGAGAGTAAATCAGAGGCTCTTCGCTACTTAGCTGAACCAATTGAGCCTAGAGATGAGAAGCTTGATTTATTGAATTGGTGGAAAGAGAAGTCTACAAAGTATCCAATCATCACAAGCATGGCAAGAGATGTTTTGGCCATTCCTATTTCAACAGTTGCTTCGGAATCGGCATTTAGTACAGGTGGTCGTCTTCTAGATCCATTTAGAAGTTCACTTGCTCCACAAACAGTGGAGGCACTTGTTTGTGCTCAAAGTTGGTTTCGAGATGACGATTTAGCTATTGATCTTGGAGAAGCTCTAGAAGATATTGAGAAATTTGAGGATGCTGTTAAAGGTACAGCTTTAATAAATTAAATTCTATTTTCAAGGTCTTTTGTGCTTTAATACGTTGATATGTATTTGATTCTTATATTTCTTTTAATTTTTCAGAAATAACTGGAAAGGATCCAATTACTATTGAGGATGAGTAGTTTCCAAACATTGATCTCTTTCGTTTAGAATAACAAGGTATAAGTCTCAACAATATTTTTAATTTTGTGTGCAATTGGGTGCTTAAAATTGTTGCTCCTTTGAAGTTTGATCCCATGATCTTGATGCATGTTCTAATTCAAAATTGTACTTAAAAATATTGGTTCTTGGTTGCTACTAGTTGCTGCTGAATTAGTTAAAATGTGTACTTATAATGTCTTTTGTGCTTCTCGATTGAACTTAAGATTGGACTTACAAGGTCTTTTATGCAATTGGAATTTAACTTTTTTGCTACCGAGTTGCTTGTGAAATTAGTATTTAATACAATATTTCCTTGTTCCTTGCATTTATATTTGCAGTGAAGAATTGCTCTTTGTACGTGTCTTGTTTGTGCCAACTTGATGGCCAATTTTGACTAGAAGATCTAAAGGGAAATAGCAAGGAAGCCGTACTTTCCAACTTTATATGTAGTGGTAGCAATGTAACTGTCCAATGACAAAGGAAAATTGTGAAAAAAAATAGCGGTTTATTTGTTTTTTAGACTACAATTACATTGTTTATCAGTATTTTATTGGACTGAATGTTTAACTAAATTTTTGAATTTTTTGCCTTCATATTTAACAGAGGCACTCATATGGTTGTTTAAAATTAAAAAAAAAAAAATTAAAAGACAACCTGTAGAATTAAAAAAATTGCCAAAACCAATCCGTCATTTTGCGGATTGGTTTGGGCGGTTTGGATAGTTAGCGGATTGATTACGGTTTGAAATTTTCAAACCGTTACTACGGCGGATTGGTTGCAATTTTTTCCTCGAAACCGCCCAATCCGACCCGCGAACACCCCTAATTGGCACATAGCCTTCAAAGTTCTTTGAATGACATGGAGTTGGTAGAAACAGCCCATTTTTGTTAATGAAAATCAGCCTGTCTTGTTTGGTATTGTTGGCCAAATTGTGTTTTTTACTTTTTTTTTTTTTTGTTTTTGTTTTTTTGGATGAGCTTCTGCACATGTGAAAAATGTCGTTCTTTATTTATTTATTTATTTTGTAAAACAATAGATTAAGTTATAACTTACGATGAAATTTGATAGATTTTAAATACTTAGAACCTCAAATTTGAGATTTTTCTTTACAAGACAAACCTGCAAATTTGGTTCATATTCATTTCTACTGACGGTAAATTAAAGGTCCACCATTGTACTGCCTAAAAAAATTTAGATAAAGTCCAAGGTGTTTATATAGAAAACTTTATGCGAGATATAACTTAGACTCCTAAAGAATAAACTTCTTAGCAACTAAGAAATAACACACAATATATAAATGGTAATATGAATCATTAAATTGTTAAAGACGTATTAATTGTTTTAAAAAAATAAAATAAGTAAGTCAATAAATGTTATTAAATAGACTGCGACAACGCACGTACTCCTTTCGTTACTCTGTAGTGAAACTCTAACCTAAAAGTGGTATAGGAAGCCAAAGAAACAAAGCCAATTCATGCCTAAAGAAAGGCAAAAGCAAAGCGGGAAAGACCACTGAACAGCAGTTGACCATCTGCTATTTGTGGAGTCGTTGTTTAATGCTAGCTGGCTTGTTGCAATTTTTTGAGTAACCACAGTTACATGTGCTTTGCACAGTAATTAGCTAGTCATCATTCATTATTTCCCATACTATGATTTCGAGACAGTAATTAGCTAGTCATCATTCATTGTTCCTAGCTTTTTTTTTTTTTTTTTTTGGGTCCCGTGTTCCTGGATTTTTTTTTTTTTTTGAGTCATACTGTTCCTAGCTTTTCTTGGTCCTAATGTTCCTGTTTTTTTTGTTTTTTTGTTTCAATGGAGATGTTCCTGACTTTTTTTTTATTAGTCTGAAACTCCAGCATCCAGAAATCTATTGAATCCCGACTAATTCGGTTCGAGTTAAATAGACCCATTAAAAAAGATAAAACTTTCATAACACTGATTTTCTTCATATATAAGACTCGAACCTAAAATATTATTTAAAAAGAATCGAGCTCATGCTTTTTAGATTTCTCATGTAATCACGTTGATAAGATATGCGACTTGTTTCCGCCGACCATGGGTGGGCTTCGGGGGGCCCACATATGATGGGCCGTGTACGTTGTTTATTTTGCTGCCGCATGTGTATTACAACAATATGTTTTTTTTCGCCAATCCTTACTAGTTTTGAGCGTTGGAGAAGGGGGTTCGGGCAATCTGAATTATGTCCATCATGTAATGAACAATATGAGACGGTGGTTCATATGCTTCGAGATTGTTGGAAAGCTGCTATGGTTTGGCAGAAGCTGGTGCCCCGTGCAAAAGAGCCTGATTTTTTCAAATGCCAGATAACAATTGGCCCCAGGAGAACCTTAAAGCAAGCTTTGGATGCGGTGATGATTCCCATTGGCAGGTTGTGTTTGGGGTCACGGTATGGTGGTTATGGAGGTGGAGGAATGATGCCACGCTTAGAGGGAATTAGGCTGTTTACTACTTCAGATTTATCCTCAATCAAGTTCAGGAATGTCTGGTAGCTGGTCATATACTTGGTGAGGACCCGGAAAAGGGGTTGAAGGTGGTTAGAACAGTGGGTTGGGCATTTCCACCTCGGGGCTGGCTTGAGGCAAACACAGATGGCGCGGCCAAGGGTAACCCAGGACTGGCTGGTGCTGGTGGGCTGATTAGAGACTCTCAAGGGAATTGGGTTGGTGGGTTTGTTCAAAGGTGGGTTATGGCACAGCCCTCTTGGCAGAACTATGGGCAATTTTGCAGGGGCCCTATTGTGCGTGGACACTTGGGTTTCGGCAAGTGGTACTGGAAGCAGATTTGCAAGTGGCCTTACAATTAATTCCATCTAGGGTGCATCAATCCATCCCCATGCCGGTTTAGCAAGCGAGAGCAGGGAGTTCCTTAAGAGGCCTTGGAAGGTGCAGTTAGTTCATATGTATAAAGAAGGCAACAAAGCTGTGGATTGGTTAGCTAACTCAGCTCTTGTTAGGGATGTCGGGCTCCATTTTTTAGACCAGGCCCTTTAGGGGATTTTGCAGATATTTCTAGAGGATATAGGGGGTATTTCACTTTTCCGTACTGTTACTAACTGATTAGGGATTTCTCCCCCCCCCCCTTCTCGTACCACAAAAAAAAGTTATGTTTTTTTTTTTTTTGTAATATTCAAAACCACTTAGTGCAAATGGTAATTGTTCACTAAACATAGGGTGTAAAATATAATTTACCTGCGAATGTCTAATAGGCAAGGTGACAATAATTCTTGAACTCTCAATACGTCAATCCATTCCGAGTGGATCCTTTAAACTATTTCTTGATGTTTGATTCAGCTTCGTCGATATGTCTTTGACAATTTCTTCCCACTAGCCTGGACTCTGGTCTGTCATTGGAGACGCATATGTCAATATGAATCGCAAAGAAGCATAGAAAGTGCAGGGTGATAAACAAATGCAATCTATACTGCTTCCTATCTTGCATACTTTCGACTTATAGTCAAAAAAATGATTCAGCCATCGAATTCTCCACACAGCGGACTAAGATTACATTTTGTTTTCTTTTAAGATTATATCGAGGAAGAAAATTCTGAGGCATATAGAACTTACCTGATATCCTGCGAATACCAACCAGCGAAATTAGCAGCTCTGACCAGGGCAGCCTTCCAACGGTTTACTCTCCCAAACTTGCCATTATAAATTATCTCATGTATGGCAAGCGATTCATTAACAACTCCAGTCTGCTTCCTCACATCTGATGGGTCTACGTCATGGAACAAAAGGATGACACTTAGCCCCTTTGTTTCATGGAACTCAATAATCTGCGCAAGTTCATCCAAACACCAACTGGAAGACGTGTAACCCTTGGAGAAAATGATCACTGCAACTTTCGACCGTTCAATTGCCTTAAAAATTGCAGATGCGATCTCTTCTCCTTTTCTGACATCCTTTCTGGCCATGAAAGTCCCTATCCCTTCATGCCACAGCATCGTATAGGTGGCTGGTGAAATTCTCTCCTGTGTCTGCCCCCTGTAACTCAAGAAAACATCGTACTTCCATCGTCGAGCAGCAGGAGAATTGGAAGAACAAGAAGAGGAAGCCATTAAAAGCTTTGAAGCAGCTTTGAGGTGCAACCCAGTTTGCCATGTCATATTTCATCAAGAAATTTAGTTAGGCCGAGTAAAACTAAAAACAAGTAGTCTACATATCAATTCAATTTAAAAATTACTGCAGAAAAATAAGCCATCTTTCACTTTAGAACTCTTGACAATGACCAGATTTTTACAACGCATAGCGACTTTCCTCTAGATTAGATGGTGAATTTTAGGAACAAAACAGTCTTTTTTTTCAAATTTAATTGAGTCAGCGGAGTTATTTTTTTTCCTAACCAAATATTTTCGAATCAATTTTTTGTCTTCTCTCGCCATCCACCTTTCTCAATTAGAACCTTCGTAATGGGAACGTAAACTTACTCCCTTAATTCATCTAAAATGAACCGCACACCCACTTTTAGTATGTGTATGCATTTCTTAATTGTAAAACTGATAATTAATAAGCATGCAATTCTTGTCAACTTTACCATCCCTGTTAATGACTATTATTAGCCAATTCTTTGCTTAATGAACACTCTCAAGGAACCTAATCAAAATAATTAATTCAACTAATACATCTTGCATAACCATAAAAAATGGATACCATATAAATATGGTGCAAAAGCAACATCGAAGGTCTCTAATCTTAGGCTGCAAGAACTCCTGACGCAGTCCATGGTAGAAATTTTTGGAGTCTTTTAGTTGAAAGGAATTCATAGTAGAAATTCAATTTCAGTAAAATTCAGACAGGATGACGTTTTAACATTACTCATTCTTTAAATCTTTTTATTATTAGAGCAGAATTTTCAAGACATTCTCATAATTAGAAGGTGGTGCAGCATTTTGGCAAGATGAATGGATGATGCACAACTCATGGACAGCAATCAGAGCAGCGAACCATTCCTATGTTGTTACAGTCTCAGCACGTCTTACCGGGTCTGCATTTCTGAGACAGCTCATATGTGTATCCCCACAAGCTTCACAAATAGCAGCACAATTTCGAACTGAAAAGCCTTGTACTGGCGATTGCACGATGCCTCGGATAAATGCTGCAACGGTTCTAACAACGAGACCAAGTGATCAATTGGCAAATCCTTGGACTTTGTCAATCCCGGGCCATCTGGTACCTGAATTTCCACACGCGAGCATGCGCCACCTTAATGGACAATGATTTAGGGACTCCTGATCCTGTTTCAACCGTGCTATCCATTCCATCTGATGTTCTTCCCAATGTTATTAGGATGTCATTTACAATTTCTTTCACTAGTTTGGATTCAGACCTGCCAAATACAAGGATTAGCACAATCGTAGTTCAAGAGACTTATAAACGATAACAAAAAAGGCTTATTGGATAGTGTGATCAGCACTGATTTGCTTACTTTATGACTGATATGGGGTTTTGATTTTTGCTGTATTGCTGTCATGGGTACTACACTTCAACTAGCCTAACACAGGCAACATCAAGTCTACCTCACCAATGGGATCACAAATATTAGGCCATCTCACCTCTTTGCGTCCAAGCATCAAGAATCGAATCTTAATCAATACAACGGGCAATGTTTCCCACTTTGCCAATTATGGACTAATAGACATGGTACTGTAAGTTCGGCTAATCATTTCTAAACCAATAAACCACTAACCTATTGGACTGGCTAATTGAATTTGAACTTGGAAAAAAAATATAAGATTCAAGAAAGAAGAAAGGCTGCAGATGTTAATCACCTTGTGTTAGGGGGAATTCCAGACTAGTCCTTCTTGGGCCTAAAGAATATGCCCATGCCCAATATGAAAGAATACATTATAGAAGAATACCTTATTAGGAATACTCCAGAATGATGACGTTAGCATATGTACTTTGCTATAAATATCAGAAAAATTTAGAGTCCCAAGGTACTCATAACTTGAAGTATACAACTAAATTGCAATAGTTATAAACAAATGCAGTCGAGAGCGCTTCCTAAGTACTTCTGTTGGTTTTGTGAGTGAAGAAGATGAAGGAAAATGAAGAAGATCAATCAGTATTAGAGCTGCAAATGCAGCAGTAAGCTGCTACATAGCAGAAACTGAAAATGCAGCAAAGAGAGAAAGAGAAAGAGAGCTATAAACCATTTGTGATAAAGAAAAATATCAAGAGACATGATGTTGTTGAACATAACTTACTTTTATTGATTCACATGCTCAATTATATAAGAGTTTTTAGAAGAATAAAAACAAACTAAAATGATTACAAGAGCCATGGATTCATCTGCTTAAGATAAATCTACAAGTAATGAGACTTAAACAAACAAACTCCACTTGTTAAGTTATTAAAAAGATGGCAGCACCATTTACCTACTCCCACTAACATCTTTTTAATGAGAAACGCTAAAAAACTTGCTTGAAATCTAAAGACCAATTCAGATTTGACAGCAAAGTGGCAGTTCTAACAAGTTCAACTTAGACAGAAAAATGATTCAACCTATCAAATTTTCACATAGCCGACTCTATATATATATATATATATATATATATATATATATATGTATATTGGTTTTTGAACATCTTTTAAGATTATATCAAGGAAGAAAATTCTAAGACATAGAAGTTACCCGGTAAAGGGCAAAAGCCAACCAGCGAAATTGGCAGCTCTGGTCAAGGCAGTCTTCCACCTACGTACCTTCTCTGAATTCTCCTTTCCCTCATGTCTGGCAAAGGATTTCTCAACAATTCCAATCTGCTTCCTTACATCTGAAGGGTCTACATCATAGAAAACAGGGAAAAAACTTAATCCTTCTTTTTCATGGCACTCAATGATCTTCACAAGTTCATCCAAGCACCAAGAGGAAGACACATAGCCTTTGGAGAAAATGATCACTGCAACTTTTGACCCTTCAATTGCCTTCAAAATTGCAGGTGCGATTTCTTCTCCTCTTCCAAGCTCGATGTCTGCGAAAATTTCCAGTGCTTTATGGCACAAAGCAGCATACAGGTGGCTGGTGAAATTCATGCGAGTGTCATCGCCTCTGAAACTCAAGAAAACATCGTACTTCCAACGTCGAGCAGCAGGAGAATTGGAAGAAGAAGAAGAGGAAGTCATTGAAAACTTTGAAGCAGCTTTGAGGTGCAACCCAGTTGGCCATGTCATAGTTGTTCAAGAAATTTGGTCAGGCGGGATAAAACTCGAAACAAATAGTCTACATATCAATTCAATTTAAAAGTTAAAACGCAAAAATTAGTCATCTTTCACTCTAGAACTCTTGATAATGGACCAGAATTTCACTATGTATAGGGACCTTCATATAGATTAGATGGCGTATTTTAAGAACAATAGTCTTAATTTCTAATTTAATCGAGTCAGTAGAGTTTTTTTTTTACCTAACCAAATGTTTTCAAATCAATTTTTTTGTCTTCTTTCCCATCCACCTCTCTCAATTAGAACCTTATTTTATCTAAAATGGACCGCACACCTACTTTTAGTATGCGTATTGTAAAACTAATAATTATTAAGCATGCATTTCTTGTCAACTTTACCATCCCTGTAAATGGATTTTATTAGCCTAATAAGCACTCTCAAGGAACCTAATCAAAATCATTAATTCAACCAAGATACATCATTTATAACCATAAAAAATGAATACAATATATAAAGTGTGCAAAAGCAACATCGAAGGTATCTAATCTTAGGCTGCCAACAATTCCTGACACAATCAATAGTAGAAAATTTTGGAGGCTTTAATGGTTGGAAGGAATTAAGAGCAGATATTCAATTTCAGTGAAAATTCCGACAGTACGGCTCAGAATTTCAGTCATTGGTTAAAAAATTTTTAACATTACTCGTTCTTTTTACTCGTTCATTGAACCTTTCTACTGTAAGAGTAAAATTTTCAAGACATTTCTATAATTAGAAGGTGGTGCAGCATTTTGGCAAGATAAACGGACGATGCACAACTCATCAGAGCAGCGAATCATTCCTATGTTGCTACAGTCTGAGCACGTCTCACCGGGTCTGCACTTTGGACACAGGACATACATAGTATCCCCACTAGCTTCACAAAAAGCGGCACGATTAGGAACTGGAAAGCCTTGTACTTGCTGCTTCAGTTTACCAGCCTCATTAAAATTTTCCAGTGGCTGCTTTAATGCCTCGGATAAATGCTGCAATGGTTCTAACACCGAGACTAAGTAATCAACAGACAAATCCTCGGACTTCGTCATCCGCAGGCCAACTGGCACCTGAATTTCCACGGTGCGAGTACTCACCACCTTAACAGACAATGATTTTGGGTCTCCTGATCCTGTTTCAATCGTACTATTCATTCTATCTGATGTTCTTCCCAATGTTTTCAGGACGTCATTTACAATTTGTTTCACTAGTTCAGATTCAGAGCTGCCAAATAAAAGGATAAACACAACTGTAGTTCAAGAGAATTACAAACGGTAACAAAAGTGGGGTTATTGGATAATGTGATCGTTGCTGATTTGCTTACTCTATGACTGATATAGGGTTTTGGTTTTTGCTGTATTGCTATCATAGGTATCACAGGTCAACTAGTCTAACACGCGCAATACCAACTCTACCTCACTAATGGGATTACGATCAGGCTACCTTACCTTTGTGCATCCAGGCATTGCGATCTGGTCAACTGGCCACTTTGCCAGTTGTGGAGTAACAGACAGGCTTCTGTAAGTTCAGTTTATCATTTCTACACCAATAAACCACTAGCGGTTGGACAGGCTAATTGAATTTGAAGTTCTCTAGGAAAAAAAAAAAAAGAATTCTGGAAAGAGGAAATTCTGCAGATGTTAATTACCTTTCTTTTCGCGCACTTCTTCCAGTAATATTGGCTGCTTTGGTCATGGCAGCTTTCCATTCAGGCACATAGCTCGCATTATCCGGATCATTCTCATGCCTAGCAAATGCTTCTGCGTAGATCCCACTCTGATTTCGGACGTCGTGTGAACTCACATGATAGAACACAGGAATTACAGTCTGCCCATTGTCCTTGTCGTTGTAGCATTCCATGATCTTTACAAGTTCCCACAGGCACCAAGGGGAAGATGCATAGTCTTTGGAAAAAATGGCGACTACGACATTCGACTCCCCAATGACCTTGAGAAGTTCTGGTAAGCTATCTTTTCCCCTCATAACATCTTCATCGATGATAGTTACCAGCTTCTCTCTGCGAAGAGCATCACGGAGATGGCTGACTAGCGTCCATCTGACGTCATCACCTCTAAAGTTCAAGAAAACATCATGCTTCCATTGCCTGATGGCAACAGCATTGGAAGAACCAGAAGAGATGGACATGATGAGAAAAGTAACAGAAAATAAGAGAGGGAAAGTGTAAAAGTGTTCCTCCGGCAGAAACCCTTCTCACAGGACTGCCGTCCGGAGGAGGGGGGTGGGTTGGGGAAGGAAGGAAGAGCGTTGACTAGGGATCCAGCGTTTATCAGTGATACATTTTCTCCAGAACTTTCTTGCGTTATTCTTTATAAAGAGAAACTATGTCAGTTCACTTTTGTTGACCTTGTCCTATATGGAACATTGCCTCTCATGTACGCTCACGTCGAGCCATTGGCCCACGAGGCGAGCCTAGACGCAGCAAGTAGAGCATAAACTGAGCCTAAGTTTACTCGGTACAGGTCTCGAGCCAAAGCAACTTGCTTGACTTTGCTTTGCTTAAAGCAAAGGTTGTTTCTTTCCTTCCTTCCAAATTTATGGAAGAATATCCATAAGGGTTCAAGGTTGTTGCGTTAGCAGTTGTCCTCTTGTACTCTTAATGGAGTTAATTAGAGAACGTAAAAGAATTTTACTGAGAGCCAATTATAATTAAAATAATTTTTTTTTTTTTGGGTTTGCAGGAAAGCCAAAATTTCAAAAGGAAAAAGTTTGTTATCCGGAAGTAAAATTGTCGGAATAATTTTTAAATTACAATTTATTAAATTTTTTGTATAATTATAAGATTACAAGTGTAATAAAAAAATAATAATATTTTTTTTTTACATTTGTAATATACCCGGTTATAAAATAAATTCAATAAATTACAATTTAAAAATTTTTCAGCAATTTTTCTCCCATCAGATAACAATACTCAATCTAAAAATAAGTTGTGAGAATTCAAACGCAGAATCAAGACTCGCTGTAAGCACAAGACAAAAAACAACTTTTTTCATTTCATTTATTAGGAGGTCAATCGGTTGATAATAGTTTTTAATATCTTCATAAATTTTAGATTCTCTTCCTATAATTAAAAATTAAGACGTCTTCGAATTTTTTATTTTTTGGGTTACAAAAGGGGCCAAAATGGCAGGAAGAAAATTGTGAGTCAAATGACCCAATTAAGATTCAAATTTGAACCCACATCAATTCTCATATTTTGTCACAGTCGAAACTGATCAAGATCACATTGTTTTCTTTAGGTCAAAATCTTAAATTAATGCCCAACATTTCAATCAATATTAAATTATAGATATAACATTTTATTCTTATAAAATCAATTCTCTATATTTTCACTGTAAAATAATTTAATATTTTTTTGTTACATGATTGTTAAATTCACTAACGTATATACTATCCACTCATTATGTTATCATACTAAGATACCATATTATTAAAAATATGACAACATGATATTTTTCTCAATTTTTTTCATTTTTCCCCTAATTTTTGGAATTTAATAAATTAGCTGATAAAAAATTAAAATAAACTATCACGTCATCATATTTTTAATAATATAACGTGTTGAATAGATGATATATACCTCAATAAATTTAACAATTAGAAAACATAAAAGTATAAAATTATTCCATAATAAAAGTGTGAGGACAGATTTTATAGAAAGAAAACATTATATCTATAATTTAATATTAGCATAAAGATCAATTTGACCCACAAGATTTCAGTTTATTTTAAATTTCACCAATAACATTTTTTTTGTAAAATTTGCTTCATAACGTTAGGTCTGTCAGTATAATTTGGTCATTCCGTCCATAACGCTGTTAACCCTGTTGACATAGCGTTATGGAGATTGACACGTCATCAATTTTTTCCATGTCAGCATGTCACGTCAATATCTATTTTTGACGTGGCATTTAAGGCACAAAGGTCAATTTGACCCACAAAATTTTAGCAAGTTTTAAAATTCACCCATAACAGTTTTGTTTGTTAAAATTAGTTCATAACGTTATATCTTTAATTCTAATTTGGTCTTTTTGTTTATAATGTCATTAACTTCATTGAGGTAGCGCGATGAAGTTTCACACATTATTAATTTTTTTCCATATCAACATGTTAGGTTAGCATCTTTTGCTGACGTGAAATTTTTAAAATTAAGAATAAGTTTTAGAAAATAAACAAAAAAAAATCAATAACTTGAAAAAAAAAAAGAAAATTTTTAAAGATTTTTTTCGATTCTTACGTAAAAATCAAATCTCAAGTATCTGTCTCTTGCCAACTGCTCATCAGATAGATTTATTTTATGAATTTGGGGAATATTTTTTTGATATTTCTTTTAACATGCAAAAGAAAAAAAAACATTAAAAATTCTTTTTTTTTTCTCTATCAAAATGCTTAATAGAGGTTATATTCTTTGTTTGAATGGTAAGAAAACTGCAAATGAAGGTGGATTAGTTAGAATATATAGCGATGCAGCTTAGGAAATGTAGTTTTCAGCAGTCCACTAGCTTTTTTTGGGTGCCTAGGTGGTAGGATCAGGAGAATCAGCGCATGATGTTTCCAGAGAGATGGCTCCGTACTGGCAATGTTAATGGTGGCTGGAGCTGGCGATGACAGTTTGACGAGCAAGTAGTGGCAACGACAGAAAAGAAAAATTCAAAAATGAAAATGACAATGACTTTTGCTGAATTTTATTTATTTATATTTTTTGTTAAAAAAACAAAGGTATTCAAGTGGATATATATTCATGAATTTTAGTTTTTTGTTTTGTTTGAATTTACATAGTGTGATTTTTAGTATAAGATGTTTGATTTGAATTTTAAAATTTTGTTGTAGTTAAACTGATTTTTTTTGAAAAATTATTATTCTTAATTTTAAAAATATCACGTCAACAAGAGATGCAGTCGTGGCATTCTAACATGGATGAAAATTATTGACGTGTCATACTTTATCGCGCCACATCTGTTGAGTTAACGACGTTATGGACTGAAACACCAAATTAGACTAACAGATGTAACGTTATCAACCAATTTTAACACAAAAAAAACGTTATGGGTGAATTTTAAAACATGTTAAAATATTGTGAGTTAAATTGACCTTTATACCTTAAATGTTACGTCAGCAACAGATGCTAACGCGACATGTTGACATAAAAAAAATTGATGACGTGTCAAACTCTGCCACGCCATGTCAACAAGGTTAACGGCGTTATGGATGTAATGACCAAATTAGACTGACGGACGTAACATTATAAACTAAATTTAATAAAAAATATATATTATAAGTGAAATTTAAAATAAACACAAAAAAAATGTTATGGGTGAATTTTAAAACATGTTAAAATATTGTGAGTTAAATTGACCTTTATGCCTTAAATGTTACGTCAGCAACAGATGCTGACGCGACATATTGACATAAAAAAAATTGATGACGTGTCAAACTCTGCCACGCCATATCAATAAGGTTAATGGCGTTATGGATGGAATGACCAAATTAGACTGACGGACGTAACATTATAAACTAAATTAATAAAAAATATATATTATAGTGAAATTTAAAATAAACTGAAACCTTATAAATTAAATTGACCTTTATGCCATTTAACATTTATCTAAATGTTAAGTATCAATTTAAGATTTTAATATTTTCTTTAACTCTATTAATCTCAAGGAAGAAAATTGTGAGGTATATAAAGTTACCTGGTAGTCTGTGAATCCCAACCAGCAAAGTTGGCTGCTCTAGCCAATGCAGCCTTCCATCTCACTACTTTCTGTGAGTTGTCCTTATAGTTTCTCTCATGTCTGGCAAACGATTTCTCAAGAAGTCTTAGTCTGATTCCTTACATCTGATGGGTCTAAATGATAGAACACAGGGATAACACTGAGCCATTCTGTTTCATGGCACTCAATGATCTTCACAAGTTCATCCAAGCACCATGCGCAGAGCCTTCGAAGAAAATTATTACTGCAACTTTCGACTCTTCACATTGCGAGATAGTAACCAACTAATACCCTGCGTTTAAAATTTTCACAGTTAAATTCTATAAATTTGGATCATTTCAATTTAATCCTAAATATAATAAATTCATTTTAATCTAGTCATATTTTAAATGTAACAGACTTTGACATTAAGTATAATATTTAATGATATTTTAAAATTATTAAAAAATATATTTTAAAATAAATTAAAATTGTTAAACAAATAAAAATATGTATTAAGCAATTATACTAAAATAAAATAAATCTAATTTTATTTTTTCAATACAATTATACAGAAAGCAAAGATACTAATAAATCTAAAACAAACAAAATGTTCCCTCAGCCGGTCTCCAACGCCCAGCGCCGCCTTCCGATACCGCCGCAGCACGACATCATCATATTTCGTCTCACGTCGCGGTTGCCGATCTACGGTCCCCAGCAGCTAGAGCGCTGGATTGTCGCCGGAAATCGATCGGACAAGGCAATCATTGTTTCGTTTCCGATTCTGTCACCGTCGATCTCGCTCAACCGCTGCCGTTCTTGATGTCGACCTTGTCGTGAGCCAGTCAATCGTTGCCCGAGTTCTCTCCGGCCACGACTTCTCCACTGGCGGTAGTGCAGACTCGATCCGTGATCAAAGATAAATTACCAACTCAACTTAATCAGGTCAGTTCCCAGCAAAATGTCGAAGGAAACAGAAAAAAAAAAAATCAAGAATTTGAATTCGAGAAAGAAACCTCATAAAGGAAAAACAAGAATCTTGACGGAATTTGAGATTTGCCGCTGACTTGCTCTCTTTTCTTTCATACCGAACACTTGAGAAGAAAATGCTAACAGCCAAAAAAACAAAGGTTGGATTACACTTGGTATCGAGGTTGAACCTTGTGCCTCTGTATGCGTCGCCTACGGTCTCTGGATAAGAAAGCAACAAACCATTAAAGATATATTTTCGTCTCCGTCTCTTGGTAATTTTCTTGGCCCACCGTGAGGGTCAATCGGTATCCGGCGCAGTGAACCTGGCAAGGCCCTCGCGGTGGCGGCACCGCGGCAAGTGGCGCTGATTGTTGACTTATATATAAAATTTAAAGGAAATTAAAGAAAATTCACCAGAAATTGACACACCAAAATCCAATCCGATTGAGTTTTGCACACTTCTCAATTCTCCCTCACAATTCTCACTGTCTCTCCGTCATTTTTATTTACAATAAATGTTTCTTTCTTTCTGGGTTGGGATTTCGAGTTTCAATTGGGTGGTGGAATCTCCAACTGCGAACGCGGTGGAACAGAAAGCAGGTTCACATCCATCTTCCTCACCCTCCTCTGGTTCCGATGAGTGAAGCAATGGGCGTTGTTGAAGAAGCTGGATGATAATGTCATCCACGAGGAACACGTGGATTGAATAAGCAATCAGAAGTGGGATGACGGTCTAATTGAAGAAAATCAATTGAGGAAGAAGGGCTTGGTTCGGGTGATTTGGGTAAAAAAGAAGAATAAAGTTATACTTTACAAAAATGTTTTTACGAAATTGTATAAAAATTTTTCAATTTTAAAATAATATTAAATTTATTTAAAATTTAAATTTTAAAAAAATAAAATTATAAAAATTTCTTATTACATTAGCAAAAAGATTAATTCGTAAAAATTCAAAACAATATTTCGTATTATATATCACTGGTAGAAAAAATACAAAGATTTGATTTTTTAAAACAATACGAGCGTCTTTTTTGTCTAAAAGAGAAGTACGATTTAAATGCGTATAAAACTTCTTTAATTCATTTTGAGATATTTTTATGCATTTTTTTATGATTATAATAATTTTTAGATGGTCAAATCACTGAGATAACAGTGAAATAAGGGTCAGTAATTGGACCGATTAAAATAAAATCATAAACCTTCAAAAACTTAAATAAAATAAGCATAAGACTGAATTGCAAAAAAACTCAAAACATATGGGGATATTTTTTGCTTATCCCCTTCAATTGCCTCCAAAAGTGCAGGTGTGATCTCTTCTCCTCTTCCAAGCTCGTTGTCTATGAGAGTTTCTATGGCTTTACAGCACAAAGCAGCCTACAGATGCCTAGTGAAATCCTCGCGCGCGTCATCGCCTCAAAACTCAGGAAAACGTCGTACTTCCATAGTCGAGCGGAAAGAGAATTGGAAGAAGAAGAGAGGAAGCCATTGAAAACTTTGAACTTTGAGCAGCTTTGATATGAAACTAAAGTTGTCAGAATTAGACTGATCATTTAATCAGAAATATTAATGGGTCAAGGTTCAATTGGTTGAATCGGTCGAACTGGTATTTGAACCGATATTTAATAATATATATATATTATATATATATATATAAGTAATTAAAAAATAATAATTATATATATTGATTAAATATTAATTTTTTAATTTTAAAGACTAAATTAAAAATTTTAATCAGATTTAGGATTAAATTAAACTTTTTAATTACATTTAGTACTTAAATTATAATTTAAATAACATTTAGGGTTAAATTATAATTTATAAATTTTTTAATTTTATTGAACCGGTCCAACAGATTCGATTTTTGACAGATTTTTACCAATTCTTGACTGATTTTAACCAGTCCGAGTCAATGCAAAAAATTTACCTAAATCGGACTGGACCACCGGCCGATTACCGATTAAACCGGTCCGACCGGCTAATCCTGTCTGATTTTTTAAACACCGGATGAAATCCAATTGGCCATGTCATATTTATTCAAAAAATTTACATTTTAAGGTAAAGTGGAGAGAAATAAGTGAGGGTAAAAAGAAATTACAGATGTGAGAATTTTTCTTATCTTTTTTTGTATTTAGAAAAAGTAAATGGGAGGGAGAAAGTCAAAATTAATTATTTGAGAAATAGTATAGACTAGGAAAAATAAAATAACATTGTATCAGATTATTAAGTTGAACCTCATGATAACAACAATATGTACATGATAAGGGCCGTAGAATTATTCAATAATAAAAATAGTAAGAAAATTAATAATTTTTCTATCGGTTGATAACCGCCTTTTTTATCTCCATAAATTTTATATTCTCTTTCTATGCTTAGAAATTCAGACTTCTTCGATTTTTTGATTCTTTTTCGATTAGGGGCCAAAATGACTTGGAAGAAAATTGTGAGTCAAATGACCCAATTAAGATTCAAATTTAAACCCATATCGATTCTCATATTTTGTCACAGTCGAAACTGATCAAGGTCACATGGTTTTCTTTAGGTTAAAATCTTAAATTGATGTCCAATAGATCAATGTCAAAAAATATATATATAATGTTTTATTTTTGTAAAATCAATCCCTTACATTTTTACTGCAGAATGATTTGGTATTTTTGTAGTTTTAATGGTTGGAAGGAATTCGGAGCAGAAATTCAATTTCATTCAAAATTTCATTACATTATGACAGGTTGGTGTCTGAATATTACTCGTTCTTCGAAAATTTCTATAATCAGACCATAATTTGAAATACATTCCTATAATCGGAAGGTGGTGCAGCATATTGGCAAGATGAACTGATGATGCACCACTCATAAGCAGCAATCAGAGCAGCGAACCATTCCGTTGTTGTGTTTACAGTCCGAGCACGTCCTGCCGGCTCCGCAATTCGGGCACAGGACATCCGTATTATTCCTACAAGCTTCACAAAAAGCGGCACGAGTTCGAACTGGAAAGCCTTGCACTAGCTGCTTCAGTGTATCAGCCTCATAGAGCTGCCTGATCTCCTCCAAGCCCCCATGGTACTTTGCCCTGATGAAGGCTGCTGGCAGGCTAAATGTTTTCACCCCAAGCGCACTTTGCAGGCGCTTTATATGCGACCGGTTATCGTAAGTGTTTCTTTCATCCACGGCTGCTGAGTATCTCTTGGACTTCAGTGCAATCAAAGAATGTTTTCCTATTTGCTGCCAAGCTTGTGAAGTACAGTGCAATTTTATCTTCTGCGCCGCTTAGTAAGAAACTATATTTTCCTGACGAAGAAGGAGCTGCACTTGAGCCGACCGGGGAAAAATTTTTGGCCTGTGTTTCACATGTTGATTGCCAATCTGAACGCGGATTTGGTATCGCGGCTTTGACGAAGAATTCACCGATCCTGCATTTATTGGTTCTTCAGTTTCAACCGCTCTACCCATTCCATCTGATGTTCTTTTCAATATTGTCGGGATTTCATTTACAATTTCTTTCACTAGTTCGGCTTCGGTCCTGCCAAAAATTACAAGGATAGGCAACAATTGTAGTTCAAGAGAATTATAACTGTTGTTTATCAAGGCTTCAATCTTTCCATATCAGTAGCAGTGCCTACTTCTTAAGCATATCAGTAGTATGTTTTGCAGAGAAAGGGAGAGAGAGTTTATGAAATGTTTAGAAGAAAAGCACAAATCATATGTTCATTGATCTTATTCTGCTAATATATAGACTTAGTTACACATCATATTCCAACATTGAAATTTAAAAAAGTTACAACAGCTAGTTACAAAAAGCAACATTCAAATTTAAATTCTAATTCTAATTACAAAGTTTAAGTTCAAAATATTTCATCATTACAGTAAGATTACATAGCTAAGTAAACTAACATTAGATGATATCATCTTCCAACAGCCATGTTAACTAACTTAACTAAACCTTGGATGCTGGGAGAGAAACCAAAAGACTGAACTGTTAGCAAAACCAGCTTCTATGAACCTGAACAATGAACCTGAACAACAAGGTAGAGAAGAGGAATTGAGGGAAAAACCAGAGAGATTTTCTGGGGCATTAAGCACCCTATGTAGGCTTCATTTCATATATTTATATGAAGGTTTTACAGCCATACAAGCAAGTAAGAAGGTACAAATGAGCCATGCTCATGATAAGTACATTAGCTTACCTAATGAGATTAACCACACACACAAGCAAAGTCCATACTTTGCAGTAACTAAACCTGGCCATATTCAGCTCAATCATGAGCTTACAAAACATCTTCAACTAAACAAAAAATTACACATCCAAATCCTCAAGCAAGTGAATGGAGATTGAACTAGAACATTCACAATTGAACTAATCTCTTCTGCTGGAAAGAAAGATAACAACAACCATAACAGAATTTTGAACCTTCAATTCCCTCAAGAAGAGCTTGCAATGTTCATGGACAATCTCTTTCACTCCTCCTTGGACTTGCAACATTGCATGCCAAATTTAGTCTTCAAGACTTTGAATTTTCCCTTAGTTAATGCCTTGGCAAACAGATCAACTAATTTGTTCTTAGTTTCACAACAAACTAATTGCAATTCTCCTTTATCTTGAGCTTCTATGCCTTGATTCTTTGAGCTTGCAGCCACATTAGAAATGTCCAGCTTATCAGTGACCCTTAGAGCTTGATCATCGGTAAAAGAATTCTTTGTTTGCATCCCAAGTGGACAGGCCTTCCAATCATCATCCGAATTTGTGACCTTAGGCATATCAAGAACCAATTTATCCTTATGCAGATTTTCCAAAGCTGCTATGTGATCATGGTCCATTCTTTCATGCCATAGGACAGAATTTCCAGCAATATTGTTAAGAGCAGACATATTCACATCAGTGAAGTCTAAAGGAAAGCTTTTTCCTTTCATTTTTACCATGATTAGTTCAGCTCCATCTGAATCTAAGATAGTGCAGCACTTGTCTTTGAAAAACAAAGAATAACCACTTTCTAGCAATTGAGCCACACTTAACATATTTGGACTTATCTCAGGAACAAAGAACACATCTTGAATGTATATTATACCTGAGAATGTATGAACAGCAACACTTCCCCTTCCTTGAACCTTCAACAGCCTTCCATCTCCAATTTTTACCTTGGAAGCATAGCTTCTATCCAATTCCTGAAAAGCATTTGGCAGTGGACACATATGATGTGTGCATCCACTATCAATAAGCCATGAATCTCCATCTTTGTAGGTTAGATCACAAGAAGCTACAAAAATCTCCTCCTCAATTTCATGCTTGACAACACCAGCAACCTCAGCTTGTTGTTGTTGTTGCTGTCTCTGATTTGCATGCGACTGCTGATCCTGATGTTGGTTTCTCTTTGACCTGCATATCCTCTCAACATGACCCTTTTTGTTACAAAATCTGCACACTACATCTGGTCTTCTCCAACAATTTTTTGAGAAATGACCAAGTCTCTTGCAGATTTCACACAAATTATTCTCTTTGCTGCTCATACTATTTTCAGCTTCACTTTTCTCTATCTTCGCATCTCCTTGCTGCTTTGAGTGAGCCTTACCCTTTGCTTTTGCCATCAAAGCACCTTCAATAGGTCTATCTTGGTTTAGTGCTCTTCTTTGCTCATGTATTTGTAGAGCATTGAAAAGTTCAGCAACTGTGATTTGTGACAAATCCTTAGAGTCTTCAAGAGAAGTCACCTTGGCTTCAAACTTCATAGGTAAGCTCACTAAAACCTTTTCCACTATCTTTTGGGTTGTTGTGTCATCACCAAGGAGTCTCATTTGATTGACAATCTTCATCAATCTGTCCCCAAACTCCTTGACAGTGTCTGAGTCATTCATCTTCAAGGCATCATACTCTCTTCTTAGGTTCAAGAGTCTCATGTTCCTTGACTTATCTGACTCTCCAAACTCTTCCTTGAGCTTTTGCCAAGCTTGTTGTGCTGTCTCACATGCCATAATCCTTGAAAGAATGCCCTCACTAACAGCAGTTTGTATACAAGAGAGTGCTTTGAAGTACTTAGCAACTTACTCACTGTGATTCTTCAATTGTGCCACTGTGGGATTTGCTGGAACTGCAGGTGGCTCTCCTCCATTCTCTGTTACTTCCCAAAGATCATAAGCCTTCAGGTAAGTCTTCATAAGGACAGTCCATTGCACATAATTCTCACCACTGAACTTAAATGGTGGCATAGGATTGTAGTTTGCTGAGGCCATGACAAAAGCTACAAGAATTTTGAAATACAAACAGCAGCAAAAAAACTCTCTCTCACCTCTCTTCCTCACAATGTTTCTCTTGTGTTTCACTCACAATGACAGGTCCCTTAAAGATCATTTACAGCTCTGATACCATGTTAGCAAAACCAGCTTCTATGAACCTGAACAATGAACCTGAACAACAAGGTAGAGAAGAGGAATTGAGGGAAAAACCAGAGAGATTTTATGGGGCATTAAGCACCCTATGTAGGCTTCATTTCATATATTTATATGAAGGTTTTACAGCCACACAAGCAAGTAAGAAGGTACAAATGAGCCATGCTCATGATAAGTACATTAGCTTACCTAATGAGATTAACCACACACACAAGCAAAGTCCATACTTTGCAGTAACTAAACCTGGCCATATTCAGCTCAATCATGAGCTTACAAAACATCTTCAACTAAACAAAAAATTACACATCCAAATCCTCAAGCAAGTGAATGGAGATTGAACTAGAACATTCACAATTGAACTAATCTCTTCTGCTGGAAAGAAAGATAACAACAACCATAACAGAATTTTGAACCTTCAATTCCCTCAAGAAGAGCTTGCAATGTTCATGGACAATCTCTTTCACTCCTCCTTGGACTTGCAACATTGCATGCCAAATTTAGTCTTCAAGACTTTGAATTTTCCCTTAGTTAATGCCTTGGCAAACAGATCAACTAATTTGTTCTTAGTTTCACAACAAACTAATTGCAATTCTCCTTTATCTTGAGCTTCTATGCCTTGATTCTTTGAGCTTGCAGCCACATTAGAAATGTCCAGCTTATCAGTGACCCTTAGAGCTTGATCATCGGTAAAAGAATTCTTTGTTTGCATCCCAAGTGGACAGGCCTTCCAATCATCATCCGAATTTGTGACCTTAGGCATATCAAGAACCAATTTATCCTTATGCAGATTTTCCAAAGCTGCTATGTGATCATGGTCCATTCTTTCATGCCATAGGACAGAATTTCCAGCAATATTGTTAAGAGCAGACATATTCACATCAGTGAAGTCTAAAGGAAAGCTTTTTCCTTTCATTTTTACCATGATTAGTTCAGCTCCATCTGAATCTAAGATAGTGCAGCACTTGTCTTTGAAAAACAAAGAATAACCACTTTCTAGCAATTGAGCCACACTTAACATATTTGGACTTATCTCAGGAACAAAGAACACATCTTGAATGTATATTATACCTGAGAATGTATGAACAGCAACACTTCCCCTTCCTTGAACCTTCAACAGCCTTCCATCTCCAATTTTTACCTTGGAAGCATAGCTTCTATCCAATTCCTGAAAAGCATTTGGCAGTGGACACATATGATGTGTGCATCCACTATCAATAAGCCATGAATCTCCATCTTTGTAGGTTAGATCACAAGAAGCTACAAAAATCTCCTCCTCAATTTCATGCTTGACAACACCAGCAACCTCAGCTTGTTGTTGTTGTTGTTGTCTCTGATTTGCATGCGACTGCTGATCCTGATGTTGGCTTCTCTTTGACCTGCATATCCTCTCAACATGACCCTTTTTGTTACAAAATCTGCACACTACATCTGGTCTTCTCCAACAATTTTTTGAGAAATGACCAAGTCTCTTGCAGATTTCACACAAATTATTCTCTTTGCTGCTCATACTATTTTCAGCTTCACTTTTCTCTATCTTCGCATCTCCTTGCTGCTTTGAGTGAGCCTTACCCTTTGCTTTTGCCATCAAAGCACCTTCAATAGGTCTATCTTGGTTTAGTGCTCTTCTTTGCTCATGTATTTGTAGAGCATTGAAAAGTTCAGCAACTGTGATTTGTGACAAATCCTTAGAGTCTTCAAGAGAAGTCACCTTGGCTTCAAACTTCATAGGTAAGCTCACTAAAACCTTTTCCACTATCTTTTGGGTTGTTGTGTCATCACCAAGGAGTCTCATTTGATTGACAATCTTCATCAATCTGTCCCCAAACTCCTTGACAGTGTCTGAGTCATTCATCTTCAAGGCATCATACTCTCTTCTTAGGTTCAAGAGTCTCATGTTCCTTGACTTATCTGACTCTCCAAACTCTTCCTTGAGCTTTTGCCAAGCTTGTTGTGCTGTCTCACATGCCATAATCCTTGAAAGAATGCCCTCACTAACAGCAGTTTGTATACAAGAGAGTGCTTTGAAGTACTTAGCAACTTACTCACTGTGATTCTTCAATTGTGCCACTGTGGGATTTGCTGGAACTGCAGGTGGCTCTCCTCCATTCTCTGTTACTTCCCAAAGATCATAAGCCTTCAGGTAAGTCTTCATAAGGACAGTCCATTGCACATAATTCTCACCACTGAACTTAAATGGTGGCATAGGATTGTAGTTTGCTGAGGCCATGACAAAAGCTACAAGAATTTTGAAATACAAACAGCAGCAAAAAAACTCTCTCTCACCTCTCTTCCTCACAATGTTTCTCTTGTGTTTCACTCACAATGACAGGTCCCTTAAAGATCATTTACAGCTCTGATACCATGTTAGCAAAACCAGCTTCTATGAACCTGAACAATGAACCTGAACAACAAGGTAGAGAAGAGGAATTGAGGGAAAAACCAGAGAGATTTTATGGGGCATTAAGCACCCTATGTAGGCTTCATTTCATATATTTATATGAAGGTTTTACAGCCACACAAGCAAGTAAGAAGGTACAAATGAGCCATGCTCATGATAAGTACATTAGCTTACCTAATGAGATTAACCACACACACAAGCAAAGTCCATACTTTGCAGTAACTAAACCTGACCATATTCAGCTCAATCATGAGCTTACAAAACATCTTCAACTAAACAAAAAATTACACATCCAAATCCTCAAGCAAGTGAATGGAGATTGAACTAGAACATTCACAATTGAACTAATCTCTTCTGCTGGAAAGAAAGATAACAACAACCATAACAGAATTTTGAACCTTCAATTCCCTCAAGAAGAGCTTGCAATGTTCATGGACAATCTCTTTCATGAACATTGTTTACAGCAGCTAGCGAGCAAAGCCATCATCACCAATATCATCAACACTCCTCCTTGGAGCTGTTGCTTTGCATTTCCAGCTTGCTCCACAATGTTTTGAAACTTCATCATGAAATGGCTTAGTTAGCAAATTTGTTAACCGCTCCTTAGAAAAATAGATCACTAGCTTTATATCATTGTTTTCTTATGCTTCTTTGCCTTCATTGAGTGAATCAAATTTTGTGTTCATAGGGCCACCATGTAATACCTTTATTTTCTCAGCAACATTTCGGTTTTGGTTTGTTGAGAATGAGAGCTTGGTATGCTTCCCTCGTTGACAAATTGGACAAATAGCTCCTCCTTTGTCAGTGTCAAGTAGATCAAACAATAGCTACTTTTTTTATAAATCCAGCAAGCTTTTATCATGCACATTTCCAAGTCTATTATGCAGTTGGGCTCTCTCATTCCAAGTGATTGGCATTACAGCATCCTCAGCTTGTTTCAAAACCAAAAGAACGCATTTTTTTCTTCATAGGAACACTAAATAACTCCTTTCTAGCAGCATCATTGATAATACATGATTTATTTCTAAATTCCAATGAATAATTTTTCTCCAAGAGCTGACCAACAATAAGTAAGTTCTAATTAACATAAAAACATAAAGAACTTCAATAATTATCTTTGTACCTACATGTGTTTGAACAATAGCTATTCCTTTCCCTTAAACTTGTATGAACTCACCATTGCCTATCTTTACTTTGGATGTGAAGCTCTAGATTTGGTAACATGTGGTTAGTACAACCATTATCCACAAGCCAACTCTCTGAATTTCAGTTGTTGTGCTTCCATTTGCCATAAACAGCAACTCTTTTGTTCCATTGCATCATTTTTTACTGCCTGAGCTTGTTGTTGCTGGTCTTGTTTGCTAGTTTCTTTTTAGGACATACTCTTTCCTTGCGTCCTTTCTCATTGTAGCTCCTACATGTAATGTTAGGCCTCCACCGGCAGTATTTAGGAAGATGATTTGACTTTTTGCAATGTGGGCATGGTAGTCGGGTTTGCTCACCACCTGTAGTATTGTTACTTCCTTCTTTCTTTTGCTAGTTTTTTTCAGAGTACTTGACTGGGAAAGCATCCTCAGTAGAGGTCTCTTCTTGTCTCATCATTCTTTTTTGTTCTTGGGCTTGAAGGGCATTCACCAGCTTACCCAAAGAGATCTTGGTCAAGTCTTTTGAATCTTCAGGAGAGGTAATCTTGAATTCAAATATTTCAGGTATGCTTACTAATACCTTTTGTACAATACTTGCATTTGACAACTCTCTTCCAAGAATTCTGAATTGATTGACCAGCTTTTGAAGTTTTATCACAATAATCTTTGATTTTCTCTGTCTCTTTCATGTTAAGAAGCTCAAATTCCCTTCTTAAGTTCAAGAGCTGTATGTTTATTGACATTTCACTCCCTGAATATTTTTCTTTTAGTTTCTACCATGCCTCCTGAGTTGTCTCATAGGCCATTATCCTGTTGAAGATTACCTCAATAACACATGAATAGATGCAGGTTAGTGCTTTTAATTGCTTGGAGTTCTGCTCACTATGGTTCTTTAGTTGTGCTAAGATTGGATTTTTAGGAAGTGGTGGTGCTTCTCCTCCTTTCTCTGTAACTTCTTATAAGTCAAAAGCTTTCATCATTACAGTCCACTGGAGATAATTTTCTCCAGATAACTTTGGAAGTGGTGGTGGGGAAAAGTTCAGCGATGTCATGTATCTGTTGTGGTTGTTTTGTAATTCACTCTTGGTTTTTCTAATTTTCCTCGCTCGGGTATAAGTGTGTTTCACTCAAGTTATTTTTTCTTCACTTACGGGTCCCTCAAGATCTGACTTATGCTCTGATATCACTGTTGTTTATCAAGACTTCAATCTTTCCATATCAGTAGCAATGCCTACTTCTTAAGCATATCAGTAAAATGTTTTGTAGAGAAAGGGAGAGAGAGAGTTTATGAAATGTTTAGAAGAAAAGCATCAATCATATGTTCATTGATCTTAACTTGCTAATATATAAATTTAGTTACACATCAGATCTCAACATTGAAATCTGAAAAAGTTGTAATAGCTAGTTACAAAAAGCAACTTTCAAATTTAAATTCTAATTCAAATTACAAAGTTTAAGTTCAAAATATTTCATCCTTACAGCAAGGTTACACAGTTAAGTAAACTAACATCAGCTGATATCATCTTCCAACAACCATATTAACTAACTTAACTAAACCTCGGATGCTTGGAGGAAAACCAAAAGACTGAACCTTGTTTACAGTAGCTGGAGAGTAAAGCCATCAGCACCAATATCATCAACAATAACGATAACAAATGGCGGTTATTAGATAGAGAGCCGTTGCAGCTCCAAAAATTTGATTGCCTAAAATACCAATTGCAAGGGGGTTTCAATTTTTTTACAATTATGACTATACTTTTTACAATAAAAAATAAAATAAAATGTCTTTTTTTTTTTGCAAAAATTATTACTGTAGTTACAAGTTGCAACAAATCGACATCTCGTTGCATCGAGCAAAATTTTGAAAAAAAAATTCTGGTGTCCGTACTTTTTTTACTCTTGGATAACGTGATTGGTGCTGACGTGCTTACTTTATGACTACTACGGGGTTTTGGGTTTTGCTATATTGCTGTAGATGCTGTAGATGTCAATTACCTTGCTTTCCAGGCACTAATCCCATTAATCTTCTGTCAAAAAAAAAAAAATCCCCATTAATCTTGGCTGCTTTGGTCATGGCAGCCTTCCATTGAGGTACATATCTAGCATTAACCGAATCCTTCTCATGTTTAGCAAATGCTTCTACGTAAATCCCACTCTGTTGTTGGACGTCGTCTGAGTTAGGGTTGTTCAAAAACTGACTAACCCAACCCAATTTGACCAATTCAATCTGCACGAATCCACACCTGCCAAAACCACAAAGATCTGGATTAGTTGTTGTTCTAAAATTTTAAAACTCATCAAAGGCAGATTGAGTGCGGATTAAGAGTTCAATCTGCCCAATTCAACTCGATTCATCTATATATATGTGTGCGTGTGTGTGTGAACAGCTTCATCATCAATACACCATACAGAATTCTCTTCCATTTTAAACCTGGACGCTGACGACTCCATCTTATAAAAAGCTGTCCAATCTGATGCATTTACAGCTTTTCTTTGATCCTTTTCTTTTTTCCCCCATACACAATAGATCCATGGCTTTTCCAGATGCCTTTGCACTGATGTTCAATCAAATAGCAAATATTCAGCGGAAGCCTATTTTAAAAAGAATTTGATTTGGTTAGTAAATTTAGCCCATCATGCTTATTATTGGAAACAAAAAAAGGCAAAACGTCCAGCAATAAAAAACAAAAATAAAAAAAATGATTTCCTCACAAGAATGAACATGGAAATAAAGCCAAAACATAATTTATAACCTTCTTCTTCTTGTACACATCAACAGCTACTCATCCTCGTGCTTTAGCCTATGGTGTAAAATAAGATTATGAGCAATAGAAATATGCGGACAAACTATCACTGTCTTTTAGAAAGTCATTGTAGACATATGGAAGTTACACTTCGTCTTTAATCTCAACATGCTGTAAAGGAATTGTTGCCACTTCTTTTATAGTGTTGAGGGTCTGTACCAATGATCCAAGCTTCCAATTCAAACAGTAAGACTATAATAGAGTATAACAATTGAAACAGTTAGACCTTAATCAAAATTTTTTACTGTTTGTTTGGTCTATGTAGGTTCCATTTTAAATTAGAAGAGGTTTGTGCAATTGGGATTATTCATTGATTCAACTTTGAAGCACCTGGGTACTGCTTCACCGAGAAGAAAATATATGTGAATTATATGTATCGGCTTGTAATAAATGTTTCTTTCAAATTGTTATTGTGACTAATAACTTATGATCCAGATTGTTGTAATGTGGACATATTATTTTATTAAAATATTTATAAATTTGATGATTAATTATGATTGTAAATTGAAGAAAATTATAATTTTTTTATTACATATAATCTATCAAAATCGATCAAATTCAATCCGGATTAGATTGGGCGGATTGAGTTGTAGAATGAATTTAGTACAGGTGAAAAATTATTCAATCTTATCGATTATCGACGAATTAGATACAAATATATTCTAAATCTGCCTAACCTAACTCACGAACGCTCGTAACGTGAGCTCACGTGATGGAAAACAGGAACAAGAATCTGCCCTTCACATTGCAAAAACTTTTTTTGTAATTTTTATATCCACATTGCACGGCACGTGGCCTCTAACGTCGTGTAGGCGTGCCGTGGAGACAATCTATGGATCGGTGAAGTTTAGGAACAGCCCTTTATAGATTTCCGTCATGTTACTAACAGGTTAGATTCGGAACTAAACCCAAAATTCATGACATAATTAAAAAGAAAAAAAAATGCCCATGGAATGTTATAATCCGTCAATAATGAAAGCACAATTAAACCACATATCATATCATATCCTCAATTAACGACTCGCATATGTGATCGGGATATGACGTACATCTCCAAATAACGGGCTAGAATATATATATATATATATTTTTAAATTCAAACGGCTAGATAGGATCTTTTGGAATCATAAAAATTAAAACGCATATCACCAAATAACGGCTAGATGATCTTCTATGATTCGTTATCCAGCTATAGATTCCAATCTTGTTTTTGAAATTCAAACAGCTTTACAACAGACCATTACACGTCATTTTTCACAAACCATCGGTCAATCAAACTCAAAATGTTTCTTTTGAACTAAAATCTTTTAATTTTCTAAATTTTA